>CAUYPK010122918.1:0-33154 GCA_963574355.1 Loris lydekkerianus
CAGGAACTTGATTCCAGACACTAAAAACATCACACCTGCTCCTGGAATTCCCCACCCCCTCATACCTCTGAGCACACCTCCCCCCTCCGCTTGTGTTTATATGGCTGTTGAAAAATAAAGTTCGAGGGAGTTTGATCAGAAAAAAAAAAAAAAAAAGAGTAAAGGCTCCCCCAAAGACATCAAGGACCTAATCCCCAGAGCCTGTGAGTATGTTATATTGATAGTATGTTACATGCCAAAAGGGAATTTCAGTGGTAGGTGGAATTAAGGTTGCTAATTAGCAGGCCTTAAAAAGAAAATTTTAAGCTGAGCGCAGTCGCTTACACCTATAATCCTAGCACGCTGGGAGACTGTGAGGCGGGTGGATAGCTTGAGCTCATGAGTTCAAGACCAGCCTGAGCAAGAGCAAGACCCTGTCTCTACTAAAAATAGAAAACTTGAGACAAGAGGATCACTTGAAACCAAGAGTTGGAGGTTGCTGTGAGCTATGACGCCATGGCACTCCACCCAGGGCAACAGCTTGAGACTCTGTCTCAAAAAAAAAAAACACAAGAAAACAAAGAAGCTGGGTGTTGTGGCAAGCGCCTGTAGTCCCAGCCACTCGGGAGGCTGAGGCAAGAGAATTGCCTAAGCCCAAGAGCTGGAGGTTGCTGTGAGCTGTGACGCTACGGCACTCTACCGAGGGTGACAAAATGAGACTCTGTCTCTCAAAAAATAATAATAATAATGAAAAGAAAAATTTTAAGTTCTGAATTATCTGGATCCAATGAACTAAAAGTTTGTATCCACCTAATATTCATGTGATGAAACCTTAAGCTCCAATGTGATGGTACTATGAGGTGGCACCTTTGGAAAATAATTATGTCATGAGGGTGGAGCCCTCGTGTATGGCATTAGAGCCCCTATAAAAGGGACCCCAGAGAGCTCTCTAGCCCTCTTCCTGCCATGGGAGCATAAAGGAGAAATCAGCAGTCTGCAATCCAGTAGCAACACCTTTCAGAACTTTAGTATGCTGGCACTCTTGTCACAGACTTCAAATTGATTTATCTGGTTTATAAGCCACCCAGGCTATAGTATTGTGTTGTAGCAGCCTAGACATATGAAGATCCTGGGTAAGCCCAAGACAAGAGTCTTTAAAAGTGCAGGGTGAAGGCACAAGAGGAGTCTGAGAAGGAAGCATAGGTTGCAGTGATGGGAAGCAAGGACTCAGCCCATTGTTCTTAGTTTTAAAGACGGAAGGAGGGCACGAGCCAAGGGATGCTGGCAGCTTCCAGAAGCTGGACAAAGCAAGGAGGCAGACTCTACCCTGGCTCTTCCAGAGAGGAACATGCACATATTCTTTAAATTGTGGAATTTAGCCTGCTGACACTTTGCTTTTAGCCCAGAGAGACCCATGGTAGACCTTTGACATCAGATCTATAAGATAATAAATTTGCCTATAAGGTAATAAATAAGACACTGGGTGTTTGGTCATTGTTACAGCAGTAATTAGAAACTAAAACACCTGGCCCTGACAATTCTGGTGCAATAGTCCTGGAACCTGTGGGCTTCCCTGGCCAGCCACCCTTTGCTGTAACAATGGCCTCTGTAGCCCAGGGGAGGGCAGACCTTGGGGAAAAGCCCTCTGGTTTTGTAGACCCTCCTATAGGGCCTCCTGAATGAATACAGATGCTTCCCTGGACTGCCTACCTTCTCTTAGAGCACTGTCCACACCAACTAATGCTGTTAGGTATTGATAAAGACCTTGCCCTGAACATTCTAGGGATGTGTTCATGAATGAGGACAAAGGACTGGAGGGACTTTGGAAGGACTTACAGGTAGGAGAGACAGGAGTGGGAACAACTTGGGAATCAAAAACAATTACGATTCAGAATCTTGAAGTGGGAGTGGCAGAACCCAAGACAGTGGCGCTGAATGAACAAGAGACCTCCCTATCTTGTCATAAAGCACATGGCCTGCCTTGGGACAGGGATGGTCAGCATCCCAGCCTGATCACGCAGCAGCTTTGTGACCAGGCAGCTGCTTCCCTTCCTGGGGCTAGGATTCCCCACTAGTAAAAGGACGTTTCCCTCTCTCAGGCTTCTTCCTTTTGCGTCTAACCCAGGGGACATAGGAGACAGATGGGGCTGTCCTGTCAGGTGCTCATCCATACCCATCTCTAAGCACCTACTGTGTGCTGAGCCCTGGCTGGAGTTGCCACATACATATTTTCAGTTATCCTATGAAACACCCTAAGCAGTTAAGTGAAAGAGGCCAGACACAGAGAACAGATAACTCTATGATTCCTTATATGAGGTACCTAGAATAGGCAAAGTCATAGAGGTAAAAAATAGCATAGTAGTTGCAGGGGCTGGGGGACGATGGGAAGTTGGTATCGAACAGGTGCAGAGTTTCTGTCTGTGATGATGAAAAAGTTCTAGAGGTGGTAGTGGTGGTTGCAAACAACGTAAATGTACTTCATGCTACTAAATTGTGCAGTTAAAAATGATTAAAGTGGTAAATTCTGCTGTGCATATTGGACCACAACAAAAAAAATTTAAAGCACCCTAAAAGCAAAGATGATTCTATTTTCCAGATGAGGGAACTGAGGCTCAAAGAGGTTAAATTGACTTGCCCAACATCTTATAGTGGAGAAGAGAGGAGTTGGAATTTGAATCCAGGTTTAACTCTAAATCCAGGGTCTCCTTTTCCCTCTATCTTTCCTTCCTTCTTGGGAGAAGACACTACGGCAGGTGCAGCAGAGGGGGTGGTGGAGGCACGAGGCCAGTAGTTCTCAGAAGAGCATTTCCGAGAACACGAGGAATCAGCTTGGCGCTGAGGCGGTGAGCAGGCCACCCCCACCCCCACCATTTGGTTGCTTCTCTGGGTTTCCCTTGACAACCTTTGCTTTCCGTGATGACATTGGAAAAGCTGGCCCAGGAGACTTGCAAACCAGAAGCCTCTTTCCAGGGAGGAGAAATTGTAGACATCCAACTGCTCTGTTTGTAGCAACGGTCACTAGAGAACCCTTGGCCTCCCTGTCAATCCTGTCCCCAGAGGGAGGCAGCAGGAGGGAGGTCAAATGGCCACAAAGTCATACAACAAACCAGCAGAGGTTTCAAGGACTGGCACCCTTCAGGACCCAGTGTTGGCTGGGCTGTCACCCTCCTTCCAGGTGTCAGAGGCTGGCCCAGAGAGAAGCCCCCAGAGACCCGGTGGGTAGACAGGTTCTGACCCTGCCTGGAATAGCCTAGAATACAGAGGGACAGGTGGCTGCAGAGCAGGAGACAGGAGCCCAGGGAGGGTTCCATCCCTCCCAGGGGCCCTCAGGGTTGGTGGGGGGGAAGCCAACTGGGGCTAATTATCTATTGCTATGCAACAGATTACCCCTCAAATTTAGTGACTTAATAACAACTGTTAATCATGTCATTGTTTCTGTGGTCAGAAATCCTGCTTCAGTTTATTCAGGTGCCTCTGGCCCAAGGTATAGGCTGGAGCTGCCAACAAGGAGGACCCATTTCCAAGCTCACGCAGGTGGCCGCTGGTAGGATTCATTTCCTCATCAGCTGCAGGACTGAAGGGCTTAGTGCCTCACAGGTGGCTGGTCCATGCCTTACCACGTGGGCCTCTCCACAGAGCAGCTCGAGTCTCTCGAGCAGAGCGGATGCACGAGAGACAGAGAGAAAGAGAAACTCAAGTCACATTTGATTTCTACAAGAGTAACAGGTGTTCAACGTGACTTGTATTCATCTTTTGTTATCGGTCTATCTTGAGTCTCACAGTTTTAATACAGTTTTTCCTTATTTAAAATATGTATACATTTTTGGCACCCTCTGCAGTTGCACCACAGATCTGACCATCCCTAAACAACACATGATTTGGTTTCACTAAATTTTTGGAAACTTGCTACACATAGTATTGCATTGTCTGCCTTCCGCTGTGTGTCCTTTCCCCCTAATGTTACAGTTCTAAGGTTCAGCTTGCTGCTGTTTCTGGCTTCGGTTTCTTCATCTTTACCATCATATAACAGTTGCTTGTTTGGACAGAAACTGGGTGTATAAATTGTGATATGTTCTTTTAGTTTTTTTCCCCTTGGTACATAATATAATCAGTAAATCCTTCTGGGGAAGGGCCACTTGTATGCTCTTCCTTCTTTGTTTGATGTTAAGCTTTAATTGGTACCCAGATAATTTTCTTGATTGATTGATTGATTGATTACTGGTCCTGAGACAGAGCCTGGGGTCTGCTGGTCTGTAGCAATGCTACCACCTAGTCACCTAACCTCCACTAGCTGTCACATGGGCCAGGTGCTCACTATTTCCTGGAGGGCTCTGGCAGTGAGAAAAGTGTTTCCTTGGGTTGAGGAGGAATCTGCCCTCCTATCTTTCTACTGTGAGTTCAGATTCCTTCCCCCGATGCTATGGGCCATGGGTAACCATGACAGTCCTGGCAGAAGAGAGAATGGTTCTCCCCTACCCCCAGCACAAGACAGGGTTCTAGTTCTCCACCCAACCTGTTGCTGTTTCTTCACCAGCTCACCCTCATGTGGGGATAGCCCTGTGTTCCCAGGTCTTACCAACTGTGGCTATAGATAATGTCTCACTGGCAGTTAGCTCCAATACCACCTGTTCCCACAGGAACTCTAGTCTCAAGGAGTGTGACAAAAATCACACCATCATGACCATCGTGATCATGACCATGGCTCAGTGCTGGCACTGCTGCGGGCTAGGCAGGAGACACATCATCTTACAGTCATCCCTCTGCTGCTCAGGGGTTCTGCCACCAAGATTCAGCCTGTGGGGCTGCCACCTTCACCCAAAGACCTCACAGTGCTGCCACAGCTTGGCAGGTGTCTCCAAAAGAGAAGATTGAGGGTTCAGATCTCCCAGGAAGCTCCTCAGTCTCCATGTAAATCAGCAGGTACCCACAGCATGAGGCAGGGTGGAGACTGTTACCTAACTGGACACACATACAAAGGTGTCTCAATCCCATGTATGACCATCCAGGACCCCCAGGACACAGGGATGATGGTCTTCCAGCTCCCATCCCCTGCCAATTAATAGCTCCACCCATACCTTTAGATGAATAAAGACAAGAGAATTAGAAAATGATTTTGAAATCATTTTGTCTGTTTCATATAAGGCTGTAGGAGTTTTTTGTCCTCTTGTGATACAGAAGAAGGCAGCATTTCAAGTCAATTCAGGAGCAACTGCTGTATACTAAGCCCTGGGTGGGTAAGTAGATAAAAAACATGTTTTAGGGAAATCAGATTCAGACTGAGGAAGGCAGGGCACAGTAGCTCACACCTGTAATCCCCTAGCATCTGGGAGGCCATGGTAGGTGGATTGCTTGTGCTCAGGAGTTTGATAACAGCCTGAGCAAGAATGAGAGCCCGTGTCTAATAAAAATAGAAAAACTAGCCGGGTGTTGTGGTGGGCACCTGTAGTCCCAGCTACTTAGGAGGCTGAGGCAAGAGGATTGTTCCAGCCCAAGAGTTAGAGGTTGCTGTGAGCTATGATGCCACAGCACTTTACCCAGGGAGACAGAGTAAGACTCTGTCTCTAAAAACAAACAATCCGAGGAAATATACTCTTTGTCCGAGTCTCTTATGGCTCTAATCACTTTCTGCTTTGCAGTTTCTTCAAGTAAGAGGCATAACTTACACATCCCTAGGGATCACTGGGGACCTAGCCCAGGACTTGGCTCATAATAAACACATAGTTATAGAAACGAAGAAAAAGAAAAATCAGGGCCTGACCATGTCATTTCCCTTCAAACAAATTTTAATGTTTTTTTTTTTGTTTGTTTTTTTGTTTTTTTTTTTCTTTTTTTTTTGAGACAGAGTCTTTGCTCTGCTGTCTGGGCTAGAGTGCCATGGTGTCAGCCTACCTCACAGCAACCTCAAGCTCCTGGGTTCAAGCCATCCTCCTTCCTCAGCCTCCCAGTAGCTGGACTACAGGCCCATGTCACCATGCTCAGCTAATTTTCCTATTTTTAGTAGAGACAGGGTCTCACTCTTGCTCAGGCTGATCTCCAACTCCCGAGCTCAAGTAATCCTCCCGCTTTGGTCTCCCAGAGTGTTAGAACTACAGGTGTGAACCATCAAGCCTGGCTCCTTTAATGTTTTAATGGCTCCTCATTACCTACCCTCAGTTCCAGCCCCATCTCTCTTTGAGAGCAGGTCTCATTCCGTCACCTAGAGTGCAGTGGCTGGCATCATCATAGCTCACTGCAGCCTCAAATTCCTGGGTTCAAGAAATCCTTCTGTCTCAGCCTCCCAAGTATCTGAGACTACATGTGCCACCCCACCATGGCTGATAAATCTTTTGTTTAAATTTTGGCAGAGACGCGGTCTCACCATGTCACCCAGGGTTATCCTCACTTCTTACTGTGTACTCCCGTGTACCTGGTTCTCCAGCGCCCATGTGACTCAGTGTTTCAGTTGGAGAAGCAGAACCTTAGGATTGACAGACACCTGGCTGCATTATAGGCAGCTGACCATACACAATCATAGCTGACCGTAAGCTGATCGCTTACACAGCTGTGGTTTCTCCATCCAGTGCTGGGTCAGAGGCCAGCAGGGCAGGCAACTGGACAAAGTGGACCAGAACAGGGCTGACTGGAAGCCCTGGGAACAAACTGGGACTCACACTGAGTCTCTCATTGTGTCTGAGCTGCAGCTTCCACCACAGGGTTGACCTGCAGGAGAAACTGGAGTCTTTGTTGAAGAAAGTGACCCAAGAGATGCAGAAACTGAATGACAGAACCCAGCTGCCATGTCCCTCCGCAAACAGTGAGCTCACAGGTCCATGACGGCACAAGTGAGCTGCATCAGAGTCTCTCTCCACTAAACTGGCACAAACCCATGTGGTACTTCATCTCTACTTTCCAATCTCACACAGATTTTTCTTATGGCCAACCCCCACCCTAAGGAAATTCCAGGAAATATGTTGCAGCTCAGCAAAATCTGACCTGACACTGTCTTCCTCAGCCTGTTTCTTTGTCTAACGTGTACTTCCCTATTCTCCTCCTGAAAGAAGCCTACTCATCCATCAGGGCCCTGTGCAGCTGCATCTTCATCCCTCCAGTTTCTCCTATCATCCCTGGGCAGACTTAGCCCCCCCCCCCCAATGTGCCCCAGGACACTCGATTCCCACCTGCCTTAGAACCTTAGCACGCCCTATTCCAGACAACTAACACCTACCTCCCAGCCTCAAATGTGAGATTTGGGTGTGTGGCATCTCAGGCCCCAGAGGACTAGATACTTCTAAACATCATCTCAGTCAGTCTTCACACTGACCCTTCACTGCAAAATGTTTTTATTGTCCCCAAACTGAAGGAATTAAGGCTCCAAGAAATCACCTGCTCAATGCTGCACAATAGACGGAGCCAGAGGTGGAACTCAAACCCTGCTCTGACTCCAGAACCCAAATTCCTGACCAAGTAATCCTTAAGGCAGAAAATATTCAAAGTGATGTAGCAAATCTTCCTGGTTTGCCTCGGCCTGGAGAGGTTCTTGGAATGTGAGATTTTTCAGTTGTAAAACTGGGATCATCTCAGGCAAACTGGGATGAGTTGGTCACTCTAAAAGAAAGTGCTCTCACCTGTCGGGAAGCCAGAGACGGGCCCAGCGGCCAAAGGATCCTGAGGCATTGACCTCGCGTCACTCCCCTATGACCAGAACTAGAAGAGAGTTTTGAAATTGGCTTTATTCGTTATCCACTGTCTTTCTTCCTTGGCAACTCAGCCCTCTTGGTTATTTAGAAAGCATTTTGGGGCAATTGTAGTTTCTGTAGTTACTGGCTTGGCTGCACATGAGCCTATGCTGGAAGGGAGCCATATGGGGTGGGGTGGGCAGGGTACCCAGGATCCCTTTCTACAAAATCTGTTGTGAGGTTGGAGATTAGGGTCAAAACTGAGACTCAGAGTCTGCACGGGCAGGGAGTCTCCTCTGGGTTCTGCTCCACAGAGGTGACTAAAGAAACATCAGCAGACCCAGCAGAAGTAGAATCCCAGCCTCCTGGACAGCACTGGGAGGAACTGCCCAATCCAGCCCTATCGGTTCAGTCCCTTTCCGGGGACTTGTCCAAAGTGACAGAGCTCAAGGACAGAGCTGCATGGGTGGAACCTATGGCTCAAAGGAGTAGGGCCCCGGCTCCATATACCAGAGGTGGCAGGTTCAAACCCAGCCCCGGCCAAAAACTGAAAAAAAAAAAAAAAAAAAGAAAAAGAACAGAGCTGCAGCTAAAACTTAGGTCTCCAGGCTTCACCCCCAAGCGGGGAGAGGGGGGAGACTCCTGATGTACGGCAAGCCACTTCTCTGTCTCTGCTGCTTACTTTCTTTATCTGTAAAATAAAAAGAAATAGAAGCCTCTGGGCCCATGCAGGTCACCTAAGAGCCATCAGTGCCTTCTCTTAGTCCCACTCCAGCCTGGTTGTCTTAAGGCCAAGTCTACTGGCCGAGTCACCTCTATTACTCTGCAGCTGTTTAATTAAGCAAGTGCTTTCCTTCTCTTAGTCTCAGCTTGTAAAGTGATGCCTATGGGGGTTACTCAGAATGTGAACAAAGGGTAAATACATTATCTCAGCGGCTGGGGACTGTCTTTATTTGGGGAAAACATTTGATAAGCTTCTTTGTGAGACATTCCCCTCCTCCCAGGCTAGATGTGATAAGGTGAGCTGATACAAGGGAGGGCTCTACACAAGGCAAGGCAGGGGAAGGGGCCTGCAGAAGAGCCAGGAAGAAAGAGTGCTCGTCGGGGGTGGGGGATAAGCCAGACACCAGACTGAAGGAGAGTTCTAGAATGCTGATGCATTACACTCTTTTCCAGACGTTTTTGGTAACAGTACCTCTATCCTTTTTCCTCTCCCAAATCATCAGTAACATCTGCCAGTCCCTCACGTATTTTATACAAGTAACATCTGTGTGTGTAACACTCAAAAAGGGCTAAGTTTCCTGCCTGTGTCAAGACAGCATAAAACAGAGACCACACATAGGGAAGAAAAAGCCAGAGATCTGAGAAAGCTTAATTTGGCAGACATGATGAGTTACGCATGGAAATCCATTCAATCCCTCTTCCTGGGCTCAGAGTTTGGGGACACTCCCCAGCCTCCTCTGCAGGGAGGTGTGGCCAAGTGACCTTGTTGGAGACAAGTGGACAGAGCGTGGGAGTGATGAGTGACCCTTCCAGGCCTGGCCCAGAGAGCTGCCCACACCAATCTATCCCTGCTCCTGGGATGGCCTGGGCCATACACCGAGCATAGCAGACCCACTGCCCAGGCCTCTGCCCCACCCCATCAATAGGGCAGCCCCTCTCCTTCTCCTGAGGGAAAATCAAACCTCTGTGCTGGTTACCCCATTACATTCTGGGTCTGATTGTTAAAGAAGTTTGGCCGGCACAAATGATAAACACGGGCAGTGTTTTTTTTCAGGGACTGTGAAACTGGGTGAAGTGAGGATGAGGGTGTTAGACCTTCTGGAGCAGATCCACAGGATGGGCTCGCACCATCTGACATGGGGCTTCCCCTGTGAAGTTTGTTGTAAGCGCTCAGCAGGCGATGGCCTTTCTGATTATGAAAGAGCTTGTCTTTCTCTGAAGTGATTCATAGAGGCCACCTCTCAGAGGGGCTGTGAGAACTGGCTGTGGGTGCTGCCCTGAGGTGGGAGACTGGCCTTCAGAGAGCGTAACTTGAGTTTTATATTTTCACTGTTAGAAAAAGAAGACTTCTTCGTGGAGCTGATTGGAGCCACGGTGTGTTGCAGGGAAGGGAGATTATTTGGCTCGGGAAGGAACGGGAGTCACTGAGTGCACTAGCCCTTTCTCTTTCTGTTTGTTTGTTTGATTTTTGTTTTGTTTTGTTTTTGAGACAGAGCTTATGTCGCCCTCAGTAGAGTGCTGCATCACAGCTCACAGCAGCCTCAAACTCTCTGGCTTAAGCGATTCTCTTGCCTCAGCCTCCCAAGTAGCTGGAACTACAGGCGGCCTGCCGTGACGCCCGGCTATTTTTGTTGTTGTTGCAGTTGTCATTGTTGTTTAGCAGGCCCGGGTTGAGTTTGAACCTGCCAGTATCTGTGTATGTGGCCGGCTGGCACCCTAATTACTGAGCTGAGGGCACCAAGCTCATTTGTTTGTTTGAGATAGAGTCTCACTCTGTCACCCTGGGTAGAGAGCTGTGGCGTCATAGTTCACAGCAACCTCAAATTCTTGAGCTCAAGCTATCCTCTTGCACAGCCTCCTGAGTAGCTGGGACTACAGATACCCACCATGATACCTGACTAGTTTTTCTATTTTCAGTAGAGGCAGGGTCTCACTCTTGCTCAGACTGGTCTCAAACTCCTGCTGCCTTGGCCTCCCAGAGTGCTGAGATTATAGGCACAAGCCACTGTACCCAGCCGGTCCTTTGTATTTCTAAGTTCTCAGCCTTTCTGGTATATCCCAAATCCCTGTGGCAGGGGAAGGGGCAGAATGCACCCTAATGTTTCTAGGGTTGACAAGCAGAGTGTGCTTCCTGGGGTAGGGGTCTCTCATGATTAGGGAGAGACCAGGCAGTGGAACAAGTCACCCTCTTGCTGCAAAGCCTCAGGACACTCCTGGCTGAGCTCAGCACGGAGGGGCTGAAATTGCCAGCTGAGCTTCTGTCCTTGGAAGTGTCACCACAGTCTGAGTAAGAAGCCAACAGACACAAGGCAGCCACAGCGGATAGACATGGAGGGTCGTCACCCAAGCAGTGCCACGTGGCAGCCAGCAAAGGTATTGGCGCAGGGGCAGTCTACCTGGCAGCCCCCCTTCGTAATGCTGTATGTATCCTCAGGGTCCCTTATAATACAGGACTTGTGGAAGCAGCTGGTTTTAATTTAACTGAAAGAATGAAGATGGGGTATGATTTGTTGCCAGAGGGCATAGAAGAGCCCACATTTGTCACTGGAACTGAGAAGAAGAGAGGGCTATTGGACCCTGGTGACACTGAAGGATCAGGTACAGGTTATGGCTACCAACCCGGGCCAAGCACCTTTTCTGCTGTCTGCTCCTACTGGCTTTCAGCCTCTCTCAGTGTCCTGGGCATCTCAGAAAGGTCAGAGATGCCTCTTCCCAGAGCAAACTAGAGGTAGGCGAGCAGACAGCCTCTATGCTGGGGCTTAGGAACAAGGCTGGGGGGGAAATGGTGCGGGAGACTGAGCCAGAGAAGAAGGAAACCTGCAGACAGAGTTCTGCGAGGGCTCAAAATGACTTTAACATTGCCAAGACAGCCAGAGGTTCAAGTGTCCACAAATTGTGTTTATCTTGCAGACAGCCTGTTTCTTCCCACATTGGAGATGAGGAACAACAAATCAACATGTGAAGGGAGCCAACCCAAGTTCTGCATTGAGCAGCCTAGAATGCAGAATCATTACCTTGGGTTCATGGTCCCCCACTTTCCAGAAGCCACCGCCTGCATTCGACGTGAACTTGACCTCCAAGCCCCGTAGGCCTTCTGTTGTTGAGAGAACACAGATTCTGTAATCAGGCCAGCCAGGGTTTGAACCTAAGCTCTATCACTTACTAGCACTGTTTGGGCAAATCATTTAATTTTTCTGAGCCTCAGTTTCCCCATCTGTAAAATGGGGATTATAACACTTGCCAGAGAGGGCTGTTGTAGAAGATCAAAAGAAATGGGATATAAAAGCAATTTGCCACAGTTGTCCTCATTATGACTTAATGAGTGAGCATTGATGCTGTGTAAGCCCTTTTCCTGCATTATCTCATCCAATCTTCCACTGTGATTTTATTAGCCTGATGAGAAAGCTGGGGCCCAGAGAGGCAAAGCCATTTTCCCAGGGCTGCTCAGCTTTTAAGTGGCAGAGTCTGGTCTGAAACCTAGGCAATCTGATCCCAGTGTTCAAAGGCCAGATCTGTCCCTGTACTTCTAATCCAAAGAAGTTGATTACAGAGCTCAAGGTGAGGTTAGAATCTAGAGCGGGAATACAAAGACAGGAAGTGTCATTCTGGGAAAGGTTCTTGGAGGGGGCAGGATTTGAGCTGAAATTTTCCATGGAAAAGCAGGATACAGGCAGGAGGAAAGAGGAGGGAGGAGAGGCATTGCCAGACAGCAGCCGCAGTTGGAGAAGTGGAGACATAGGAGGCAGATTGGAGAACAACAGGCAGACTTGCAGCAGAGGCCACCAGGACAGAGAGACAAGCAAGGGGCTTTGGTATTGGAGCTGCTTCTTTACAAAAAGGAGCCAACATTTTTCTCCTAGTACCCTTCACAGATCCATCAGACTACAAGCTGTACATGGGCAAGGACCAGGTGGGTCTCCTCCACGGCTGTGGCCCCAATGCCTAGCCTGGTGCCTGGACAGGCATTTGCTGAATGAATGACATGTATTTTTATCCATCTGTTATTTTGGGCAGATTTACACCTGTATTGCTGTACAACTTCCTCTCTTCCTGCAAAAGAGTATAACTGTGGTGGGAATGGGAGTTAGTTGAGGATGTGGATGAAACCCAGCCTCACTGACAAGCAATTATCACAATATAGTGATTCCAAGTGACAGAAACCACAGACATCTCCTATACCTCACATCAATTGGGGTGCTATTGGGTGATAATTCTCCGTGGGTTTCCCAAGTCTTGCAAAAAGAGCCACTGACTGCCCCTTGTTTTGGACCATCTTTTCAAGGACATTTGTATAGCAAACAGCTTGGAAGATAGAGCAGGGTAGGCATGCTAGGCTTACTGTCCATTATAAAATATTTGGGTTTTCTAAGCTCTGAGGCATCTTGTAATATAACCCACTGTGTGTGTGGTCATACTGCTTGACTCATCTATGTCCCTCCTGTGTAGACTTGCCTACAAGTGACAGTTAAAAATATAAGACACTGGGTCAGGTGTGGTGACTCACTCCTGCAATTCCATCACTCTGGAAGGCTGAGATGGAAAGATCACTTAAGGTCAAGAGTTTGAAACCAGCCTGCGTGAGACAAGACCACATCTCCATCAAAAATAGAAAAAATAGTTACAGCTACTCAGGAGGTTGAGGCAGGAGGATTGCTTGAGCTCGGGAGTTTGAAGTTTCAAACTCTAGCCACTACACTCTAGACAGCAATAGAGCAAGACTCTTCCTCAAAAAATAAAATAAAATAAGATACCCAGTGCAACTTGAATTTCAGATAAACAATGATTAGTTTTTTAGTATATTTATGTCCCATAAAAAATTTGAAACAAACTAAAAATGTATTCATTGTTAGTCTAAAATTCAAATTCAAGTAGGTGCACTGTACTTTTATTTTCTAAATCTAGCAGCCTTAATTCTGTGGGACTTCAGGGCAAAAGGAACTAATGCAAACATGCTGATGCTTGTGCTGCTTGTCATGTTGTGAGCAATAAAGTCCTTTGTCTCTGACCCAGGAGTCTTTTGTCTTCTCCCAGCATCCAAGTTAGCTCTCCAGTAGGGTAAAATCTCATACCTTTCCCGGTTCTTAATAGGTATCCTATGCCAGGCTCCTAACCTTGGAGCCTGGCATAACATTGGCAGCCAAAAATATGTGTGGAATGAATGGTTGCCAATCCATGGGAATTGCTGCCAAGTACACAGAATTCCTCAGAGATTTAAAATGTGTTTGCTGGTGGTTGGTGCATTAACTGCACATCTCACTAACGCGCTGTTGTTTCCATGGTTACTATAACTACATAGTGCTTCATGGTTTCTAAAGAGCATTTTCATACATTTTCTCATTCAATTTCCAATGACTTGCTGAAATAAGTATGACTGTTCTTACTTTAGACATTAGAAACTGAAGTTCAGTGTCAAGAAGTGCCTTGCACAAGGAACATACAGCCGGGTAGTAGCACAGCTGGGAGTCACTCAATCAGAGACGACTACATCCTTTATTTGGTGCAAGTCTGTCTTCCTTATGATGTGGGCTTATTAATAATTAGCTCTTAGCCGGGCATTGTGGCAGGCACCTGTAGTCCCAGCTACTTGGGAGGCTGAGGCAAGAGAATCATCTAAGCCCAGGAGTTGGAGGTTGCTGTGAGCTGTGTGATGTCACGGCACTATACCGAGGGCGATAAAGTGAGACAATGTCTCTACCAAAAATAATAATAATAATAATAATGATAATTAGCCCCAAAGGAGTCATATGGCCCCCCCCACCCCAGATTCACAGAGCTGGGAAGTGTGGCCAAATCAGAATGAGAACTCACCTCTGTTTGGTATCAAAGCCCGAGCAAAAATGGCAGGAGGTAGTGGGGGTGGGTGGGTTAGGGTCCAGCAAAGAACAGTATTCCAGGCAGCCACACTCTCCACAGTGATTCCCCAAACAGCAACAGTGGGTACGAGGCAGGGTCCAGGGTCCCTGGGCTGTAACTAGTTGTGTTCAGATTGGCAAAATATGCTGGAATTTGAAAAGATAGACCCATCCCAGTTGGAAACGGCAGCACTAGGGAGGAAACTGAGGCATCCCAGTCACACAGACTGGATCAGCTCAGCAACAACATATACCCTGGGACTTCATGGAGGGTCCCACAGGCTGATGGGCTGGGCTGCTCCAGGTTCAGTGATTCAAGTTGGACAAGAGGAGAAGAATGGTGTTCTATACAGTCTGTGGGGGAAAGTTGACTTTTTCAGGAAAACATGCTCTTCTATGCCAGAGTTTCCCAGATATGTTTTGTTGTTGTTGTTATTATTTTGACTTCTAGGAAATATTTCCACAGTATGTTTTCTGATACATTGGCAAAAGAAAGAAAGAAAGAAAGAACGAAAGAAAGACTCAAATGAAATAAGTTTGAGAAATGCCACAGCCCATCTCTCCCTTGTGGATTTATAGTCTTCAGGATATTAAAGGCTCTGACAAGTCATGTAGCAAAGAAACCCTTTACATTTTATTTAACATGAAAGTTTCTAAAATATCTGATCACATCATTACGTATCCCTCACTGAGCGATTTTTCTTTCTTTCTTTCTTTTTTTTATAGTAAAAACTCATTAAGGCATTCTGGATGATGCTGGAATTATAAGAATTTAGAGGCCTAACATTTCTTGAAATTCTCCTTTTTTCCTTTTTCAGTAGAATAAAGCCTTGATTTGGGGGTCAGGAAATTAAAAAAGACAGCATGAGGAAACTACGAAATTCCAGGGGATGCCACTCAGCAGGGCACTGCTCATGGTACAGAAGTGCTCTGATAGCGCCTGTGCGTCTCTGGGGTCTTTTTCGTGTTGCAGGAAACATTTTCTTTTTTCTTTTCTTTCTTTTTTTTTTTTTTTTTTGGCAGTTTTGGCAGGGGCTGGGTTCGAACCCGCCACCCGGGGTATATGGGGTTGGCTCCCTACTCCTTAAGCCACAGGCGCTGCCCCCGGAAACATTTTCTAATGGTAGAAACCATATTTAGCACTTGCCTCTTGAGCCAGAGGAAACACTGCTGAGGCCAAACTCCCTACTCCAAATAAAAGGGGGAAGGAGCATTGCCTCGGCCCTAGAACTAGCTTCAGGAAGCAGGAAGCAGCTGCCAACTAAGTTTGCTGTGCAGTGGGCCAGGCAGTCCCTAATGTCCTCATGTACTCTCCTGACAGCTTCTCCAGGGCCAGAAAACCCACCATTAAAGTCACTGGTTTTGGCCTGTAGATGGTTCCCAGGCTGCAAGCTTCCTAGGAAAATTACCCTCAGTCCTGAATAAAGACCCCCTTGGATCTCATGGTCTCTAAAAACCCAAGGGTGACATTAGCTAAGGTACGGCCCAAAGGACAAAGACATGGGAAGTTAGCAAATGTTGCAGGGAAAAAAGATTTCATGCTTAGGTCAGTTCAGACGTAAGCACCCTGCAGGCCTCTGTGGAGAGTCACAATGCACACAAAGCACTGAGGAGTCCTGGGGGACAGAGCCTCTGACTTATTTGATCATAGAACAGCTATTTATATCCACCAGGCCTGGGAAATGCTGGGCTTAGGAGATTTGGTCAGCAACTCAGTAGAACTGTGCTTGCGGGAATGGGCCAGGCACAGGTCGAATGTTCCATAAAGTGCATAACTGTGTGGCCTGAGTGGTCAGGCAGGCAGGCAGGAGTTCAAGGCTTGCCACCCTAATTTAGAACTATACAGTCTTGGGCAAATTAGTAAACCTCCCGGACCTGAAATTCCCCATCTGTAAAAGAGAAATAAGAAAAATTCCTACCACACGTGTGAAAAGTATAAATGGTTGCGCCCAAGGACAAGGCTACAGAGGAGATGTTCAGGCCACGTTTGTTGACAGGAGAGGGTGGGCGGCACCCGTAGCTCAGTCCGTAGGGTGACCACATATCCTGAGGCTGGGGGGTTTGAACCCGGCTGGCCAGCTAAAATCAACAATGACAACTGCAACAACAACAACAACACAAAGGAGAGGGTGGCCCTGCCTGGGCAGTGCAAAGATGGTATCTGCACCTGAGGTGGAGGGGGCAGTTAGAGACCCCTTTTATATGGGGGTGGGGGTGGCACATTCCACAGGTTGCCTGTCAGGTTAGATAAGAACTTCAGGGGGGGTGGGGCTAGCCAGATCCTTTGTGTCTTTGTCTTAGGAGGAGAGTTGGAGGAGGGGAAAAGGTTTGTGTGGGGCTGAATCAGGGCCTCAACAGTGTGGTTTTGTAAGTATTAATTTATTTGATATTAAGTGAGATAATGCACATGGCAAGTGCTCAGTGAATAGTGGTGGCCATTATCGTCGTCCTATCGGATTTCGTTATTGTTACAGGGTATTTATGGAGATGAACTGGAGAAGTAAATTGCAAGAAGAAAGAGGAAACATGAAGAGCGAAGGGGGAAAGGGCCAGATGCGCATGTGACTGTCCCAGAATAGCCACTAATGCCGGAGTTGGCAGAACATTCCCTTGCTAGGAAGTTGGGGCAACCAAAGTCCAGAGAGATGAACAGACTTTTCCCAAATCACGCACTGAGTTACTCTCAAGCCAGGAATTCATTCATTCATTCCACAGATATTTACCAAGCACCTATTCTATTATGTGGAAGCAGTTTATGTGATCTAAGAAACATATGCAGCACACACCAGAAATCTCGTGCTTGGACTTTACCTCATAGAAAATTTTGCAACATGTTTTCAAGATAAATATATTTTTAAAAAATATATATGAGGAAAAAAGGTGGGGGGGGAGACACGAGATAATATTTGTGTATCTATTCATTTGAATGAAAAGAATACAGCAAAGATAAATCAGGAAGTAAGGACATGAGTTACCTGCTGTGGGTAGGGGGAATGGTGCCAAGAGAGATGGGGGTGACACTTCTCTGAGTAGGAGGTCAGACAACTAAGTTTGCGAACTTATCCTAGAAAAAGGGCTGCAAAGCTCATTGCTGAATATTGCTATGGTCACCTTCGAAGCATTCCCCTTGGAAGCCATGCACGATGCCAGCACCTAGTCCACATTTCAAAGCCATTTTGGAACCCTTTTTCTAGAAGGGCCATCAGAGCTGGCATCAGTGCATACCTTCCCAAGGTGACCACTTTAAAGGTGACCATAATGATAGTCAGCAATGAGGTATGTAGCACTTTTCTAGGATGAATTTGTGAACTTAATTGCTCAACCTCATATACCTTTCCCATAGCTCTTAGAACCACAGCAGCTGGGCGGTGCCTGTGGCTCAGTGAGTAGGGTGCTGGCCCCATATACCAAGGGTGGCGGGTTCAAACCTGGCCCCAGCGAACTGCAACAAAAAAATAGCTGGGCGTTGTGGTGGGCACCTGTAGTTTCAGTTACTCTGGAGGCTGAGGCAAGAGAATCGCCTAAGTCCAGGAGTTGGAGGTTGCTATGAGCTGTGATGCTACAGCACTCTACCGAGGGCCATAAAGTGAGACTTTATCTCTACAAAAAAAAAAAAAAAAGAACCACAGCAGCTTTCACATACTCCCAGAATGAATACTTAGATTAACCAGGCTGTCAAACAGTAGCTAAATGAACCTAATAGTATTATAAATGAATAATGTCACCACACGAAAGGCAGTGGGAAAGAAAACTCATTTAGGAAACTTAGGGAAACAGCTATTTTGACTGTTTGGTAATAGTTACATTTACTGTAAAACTAGGGACAAAAACAAGTTTGCGCAGGATTGAACTCTTATTAGTAAATTTTGTTGTGGTAGTATGAGTTAGCAATCCTGAAACTATTTTATGTGTATATACTAGGATTGAGTAGCTAAGTAAATATGTTGTGGATAACCAAAGCCATGTTTTTTATTGTTGGAAAAAGGGGTTAGAAATAAGCAAAGAAGCAAGGCTGGAGCAAGTCCTGTGACACTGAATTGGAATTCAAGGTATCAGTATGAGCCCTTGGATGTATCCCGGGTATATGCTGGAGATATATACACACACACGCACACACATACACACATAGACAGTTGACTCTCGCCATTGGTTGTCATCATGTCATCTTAGTTTCCTCCAATTTGTGACAATTCCTCAGTCTTTCTTTCTCCTTTGTTTTATTTCATTTTATTTTTTTGGAGACAGAGTCTCAAGCTGTCGTCCTGGGTAGAGTGCTGTGGCATCACAGCTCACAGCAACCTAAAACTTCTGGGCTTAAGCGATTGTCTTGCCTCAGCCTGCCAGGTAGCTGGGACTACAGGCACTCACCACAACACCCGGCTATTTTTTGGTTGCAATTGTCATTGTTGCTTAGGAGGCTGGGTTCAAACCTGTCACCCTAGGTATATGTGGCCGGCGCCCTGGCCACTGAGTCACGGGTGCTGCCTCTTTCTCTTTTATGACCTCTACACACCTTAGAAGGGTTTTAGCTAGTTATTTGTAAACAGTCCCTTAAATTGTATTTTCTGATTAATTTCTCATGAGTTAATTAAATTATACATGGGGAAAGACTCCTACAGGAGTGATCTTGTGTCCTCCTGAGTGCGTCATGTTAGGAGGTTCGTGATGTCCAGACGCTTTTCCACTGGTGATGTTAATTTGGCTTACTTGGTTCAGGAAAGATCTGCCAGGTTTCTCCCCTATAAAATTACTGCCTATTCTTTATAATTAATGAGTATCTTACGAGGAGATGCTTTGCAAGTGTACAAATGTCCTGTTTCTCATCACACTCTGGCCCACTCATTTTAGCATCTGTCAGACTCTTGCCTGCCTCATTAATACTCTGGTGTATACCTAATGGCTATTTCTTATTTCCAGTATTCCTTCTAAAACTCATTAACTGGACTTTTACTCTGAGAAAAAGCTGCCTCTTCTCCCTCATTTCTTTATCTAGTCAATCATTTCTACCATTACAAACTTACAAATAAACTCAAATAGTTTATTCTGAGTTATAATCCAAGGCCATGATTATTTATTCTGTTACTCAAATTGTCCCATATCTTGAATTCTTCCTTGGTTTTTGGTTCCACAAGCTCTTCCAGTTTCATCTGTATTTTCCCTGTCCCAATGCTGGAATCAGCCATTTCTCCAAGGAGTTCTGGTTCTTTACTTTAGGAAACAGTATTCGAGACTAAAATCTCGGTGCTAAATATGCTCATGATGATTGGGGCCGTACTAATTCTAGTCTGTCTCAGCAGACAGAGCTGAAAGCATATTTAACTGTGCTCTTGTACATATAATGGTGGTTTGCTTTCAGTGTTAACTCAGCTGGGCCACAGTGCCCAGATATGTGGTCGAACGTTATTCTGGATGTTTCTCTGGGGGCTGTTTTTGGACAAGATTAACATTTAAAACAGATCACCCTCCACGTGTGGGTGGGCCTCACCCAGTCAGGTGAAGGCTTGAGTAGCAGGAAGATGGTTCTCCCACGAGCAGGAGCGAATTCTGCAGTCGATAGACTCTGGACTTGAACTGCAGCATCATGTCCTCCCTAAGTCTCCAGCCTGCCAGCCTACTCTGAGCTCAGACTTGCCAGCCTCCATAATTACATGAGCAAATTACTTAAAAATATTAATAAATACCTTTTCTACATATATACATCCTACAGGTTCTTCTTCTTTGTGGAACTCTGACTAATACACATGCACACTTTTGCCTCTCTCTCTATGTGTGTATTAATATTATATATCATATAGGATATGTATATATACTGTCTATTACAGTGTATCTACATAATGGATCTGGAACCAGATTTTGAAGGTAACATAGTCCTAATCTGAATGTGTCTCTCTGCCCAACTATTGGCTCCATAGAATGGTGTGATATCCTTTTGAAGTCACAGTTACAGTGCCAGAGAGGTGACAAAACTTTGCAACAATGGGGCAAGGCTCTCCAGAAGGCTGAGTATGCTCTGAATCAGCATCCAATATTGTCACTGTCTTGTTTCTCCCAAAGCCAGGATTCATGGGTCTGAGAATCAAGGGGTGGAAATGGGAGTGATACCACCCATCATTACCCCTAGTGATCTACTAGCAAAATTAAAAATTTTTATTTTCTTTTTCCAAGTCACCAACTGCAAACACAGCAAAATGTTTGCTTCCTATTTCTGTGACTTAATGGCTTGCTGCCCTAGAGTTCTCAGTTCCAGAGGAAGAAATGCTTCCACCAGGCGACACAACAGCGACCCCATTGAACTGGAAGTTAAGACTTGGCCACTTTGGGTTCCTCATGTCTCTGAGTCAGCAGGCTAAAAAGGGCCTTGTAGTGATGGCTGGAGGGATCGGTGCAGACTACCAAGGGGAAAATTGGGCCCTCCTCCACTATGGAGGTCAGGAAGAGTATGCCTAGAGTGTGGAAAGCAGGCGTGTCTAATCTTTTCCTGATACAGACTGGAAGAAGAATTATCTTGGGCCACAAATTAAATACACTAACAAAAACTGATAAGGAAAAAAAAAAAAGTCTGTGTATAATATTCATGATATCCAAAACCCCAGAGAAGCAAAACAGGCCTCAAATGATCCACAGGTGACATGTGGGCTGCAGATTGGACACCCCTGCTAGACATTGCTTTAGTTTACCATGCACTGTGCTTAAAGTCAATAGGAAATTACAGAAACACAGTGCAGGCCAGACTGTGAATGGCCCAGACCTTGTAGGAATGTTGAGTTTGGGTCAACATTCCAGACCCAATTGGTGGCACAGAACCACCACCATCTGTGGTACTTGCTGGAAGCAAAGGGAATACAGAATTGGTAGTAGAAGGAGGTAGGTATAAAAACCAGCCATGGTCACATGACCAGTTACAGACCCGAGTATGTTAATCATCATGGGTATTTTCTCCTTATTGTTAAGAATATGTCTGTGTTTGTGAACATGCGTACATTAGGCACAAAGCTTTGTTTTTTCATTCCTCTCTTATTCCTTTATCATGTGACGTAAGATACATTGACTTTATATCAGCATTTAAGTACTATTAATTTGACATCATAGTATTTAAATTATGGGACATCAGGAAAAGAGGAAATACCATCTAAGGACTTTATCGGCTCTTCCAGGGAAGGGATTCATGCATTTTTGTTTGTGTGCAGGATACTTGTGTCATGTTAAGTGGAGCTATGACCTTACTATGGTCTTGAACTGGAGATTAAGTTTGGTTTAAGGAGATGTGTATGGGTGCCAAGACGACAAGGGTTGGACTTGTGGTTAATTTGAGGTGTCAAGTTCCTGGATTAAGGGATACCTGGAGAACTGGCAATGCATTATTTCTACTGTGTCTGTGAGCGTCCTTCCATAGAAGATTGGCACATGAGTTGGTGGCATGTGAGCGCAGAAGGCTTCTCAGCCTCCGTGACCATGTGAGCCAGCCAGTTCTCCTAATAAACCCCCCTCATCTATCTGTTATCTATCTAGCATCTAGCTATCTATGGTATTGGTTCTGTCTCTCTGGAGAGCCCTGGCTAATATAACAACTAGACGCCAAGTAGAATCCTGGATCAAATCTTGAACTAGAGAAAGGATATTAATGGGGCTGGATATTAATGGGGCTGGGCATGACTGTAATCGTAGCACTCTGGGAGGCTGAGGTGGGTGGATTGCCTGAGCTCACAGGTTCGAGAACAGCCTGAGCAAGAGTGAGACCCCTGTTTCTAAAAATAGCTAGGTGTTGTGGCGGGTGCCTATAGTCCCAGCTACTTGGGAGGCTGAGGCAAGAGAATCCCTTGAGCCCAAGAGTTTGAGGTTGCTGTGACCTATGACTCCACAGCACACTACCGAGGGCGACAAATGAGACTCTATCTCAAACAAAAGAAAAAAGGATATTACTGGGAAAATATAGATTACTATTTTATCATATCAGTGTTCATTTTCTTGGTTCGATCTTTGTACATTGATGACATAAGATATTAACATTAGGGCTCGGTGCCTGTGGCTCAAGCGGCTAAGGCACCAGCCACATACACCTGAGCTAGCGGGTTCAAATCCAGCCCGGGCTCACCAAACAACAATGATGCCTGCAACCAAAAAATAGTTGGGTGCTGTGGCAGGCGCCTATAGTCCCAGCTACTTGGGAGGCTGAGGCAGGAGACTCGCTTGAGCCCAGTAGTTGGAGGTTGCTGTGAACTGTGATGCCACAGTACTCTACCCAGGGTAACAGCTTAAGGCTCTGTCTGAAAAAAAAAAAAAAAAAAAAAAAGATATTAACATTAGGGCAAGCTGGATAAAGAATGTGTTATTTTTTATGAATTTTCAGTGAGACTAAACATTTCAAAAGAAAAAGGATTTTTTTTTTTGAAGAGAGAAATGGATAAGAATGTTCTTCACAGCATCATTCCCAGCAGTGAAACATTGAAAACAAGAAAAGGAGTCATCAGCAAACAACAGATTAAACAGACTGTAACCCCTTCTTAGGGAGGAATGCAATGTTGCTATTAAAAATAATGAGGAAGACCTAAGAGCAGGGATATGAAAAGTTGTCTAAGGTATATCATTAACAATCAAAAACAATATGCACAACTGTAAGTAGAATTTGGATCCCTTTTGAGCAATTTTTTTTTGTTGCAGTTTTTGGCCAGGGCCAGGATTGAACCCAACACCTCCGGTATATGGGGCCAGAGTCCTACTCCTTTGAGCCACAGGTGCTGCCCCTTTTTGAGCAATTTTTAAAGAAGAATACATAGAATCAAAAACTGTTGTGTTAGCACGTGCGTAAAGCTGTTTTCTGGGAAGAATTGCAAGAAATTATCAACAATGGGATAGAGATTGTTGGGGAGAGAGATGATTTTCATTGTATGACTGTGCTTTCTGCATTTTCTAATTTTATTTTTATATGATTTTAATATTAATTGTCTGGTAGATTGGGTTATAGGCCTTTTTTATTTTCTTCTTTATATTTCTGTGTGTATGTATATAATCTTCTCTTCTTTTCTGCCTTTTCTGGTTTTAATTGCACATTTTACACAATTCTGTTGGAGTTCAGAAGACAATGCCCCAAAAATGAAAGCCTCAGAAGCAGCATGCAGCGTCAGAAGCAAAAGTTTTTCTCTGACCTTCTCCTGCCCTCCCATCTCTCAGTCCCATTCTCCCCCAAGGCTAGATAGAAACCAGAATCCCTCTTCTCCAAGATGAGTCATAGAAATCAAAATCTCTTTTCACTAAATCTTAGAGGACAAAACCTAAAAATATTACTCTAATTTTCCTTCCAACTTTCTGTTTAAAAACTAGCCATAGGGCGACGCCTGTGGCTCAAAAGGGTAGGGCACCAGCCCCTTATATCGGAGGTGGTGGGTTCAAACCCAGCCCCCGGCCAAAAACTGCAAAAAAGAAAAAAAAAAAAAAAAATAAATAAATAACTAGCCATAAAGAATTTATCTGGGCTCGGCGCTTGCAGCTCAGCAGCTAGGGCACCAGCCACATACACCAGAGCTGGCGGGTTCAAATCCAGCCCAGGCCTGCCAAACAACAATGACAACTACAACTAAAAAATTGCCGGGTGTTGTGGCGGGCACTTGTAGTCCCAGCTACTTGGGAGGCTGAGGTGGGAGAATCACTTAAGCCCAAGAGTTTGAGGTTGCTGTGAGCTGTGACAGCACAGCACTCTACCAAGGGCGACATAGTAAGACTCTGTCTCAAAAAAAAAAAAAAAGAAAAGAAAGAAATCATCTGATCTGCTTTGACTGTAGGTCATAAGACCCCCATTCTAAAGAGGGTCCTGCTCCCTATCCAGAGGGAAGAAATGCTGCTCAGAGAGGCTGAGAGGAACCTGGACACACAGGTCTTGCTGAGTTTCCCCTCTCAGTCTACTGGTGTTAGTTCATACCCTTCTGTCCAATCATATTTCTACATGACTGCTAATACTTTTTTGAATCTAAGCATAAAAATGAACAATTACTGCTGTATCTTTGGGTCTTCATTACAAAAGCTCCATTCTGAAAGTTACACACGTGTGTATGCCTTTTCACCAATTATCTTGTCTTCTGCAAGTTGATTTTTCAGCAAACCTTCGGAGGGCCCAGGGGAACTTGCCTCCTTGGTCCCTATAATTCAAATTTTTCTCCTGTTTTACAATATCAATTGTGCTTCTTTTTAAAACATGTTAGTGGTTGTCTTGGCGTTTGCAATGTATATTTACAATTAATATCGGTCTGCTTTCAAATGACACTATACCATGTCATGGGTGGTGCAGGTTACCTTATGACAGAGGACACCCAGTTCCTTTCTCCTGCATCTTATGACATTGTTGTCATTCATTTTAACTGTCCCCAGACTTTAATCATCCAATACATTGTTACTATTATTGCCTCAAATAAATGACTACTTATTAGCTCAATTAAGAGTTAAGAAAAAGAAAAAGAAAAGATTTTGTTTTACCTTCACTCGTTCCTTTTCCGATGCTCTTCCTTTTTTTACGTAGACGTGAGCTTCTGACCTGAATCATTTTCCTTCTCGGAGAAGAACTTACTTTAGCTTTCTTACAAGGCAAGTCTGCTGCCAACAGATTCCTTCTCTTTCTGTTAGTCTTGGATAGAATTCTTATTTTTTCCTTCACTTTTGAAGGATGCTTATCCCTGGATGCAGAATTCTAAGTAGATGGATTTTTCTTTCAACACTAACTATTTCATTCGACCCTCTGCTTAAATGGTCTTTATCATTCTCATCCTTGTTCCTCTATGGGTAAGGCATTTTTCATTTCTGGCTTCTTTCAAGATTTTCTCACTGTCTTTAATTTTCTGCAGCTTGAGTATGATATTCAGAGATGTAGATTTTTTGCTATTTGTCCTGCTTGTTGCCTGAGCTTCCTGGATCTGTAGTGTTGGTGTCTGTCATTAATTTGGGGAAATTCTCATCCATTATGACTGTTTCTTCTTTCTCTCTTTTTTCCTCCTTCTAGTATTCCCATTACACATACATTGTACCTTTTGTAGCTGTTCCACAGTTTTGTGTATTCGGATCCTTTTATTTTTTTATATCCTTGCATTTTGGTTGGGAATGTTTCTATCTGACATATCTTCACTGGCTAATTTTTGCCTCAGTCATGTCCAGTCTACTGCTAAACCCATTGAAGGCATTCTTTATTTTTGTTACATTGTTTTTATTTCCAGCATTTCTTTGTGATTTCTTCTCAGTTTCCCTTTGTCTGCTTACACTACCCATCTGTTCTTATATGCTGCCTACACTTTCTTTCCATTATAACACTTTACTTTGTTAAAGAAAAAAAGCACCCACCCTCTTGTTAAAGATGATAGATAGGGCAGACTTTATTTAAAAGGGGCCATGGATATAGGAATAGGGACTACTTGCCGAAGGGGCAGAGACTGGGCTGGCTCCAACTTCAAAAAGGACAGGTGGGGATTTATAACCAATAAGGGGGGAGCTGTCCGTGAATGGAAAATTACTAACCACAAACATCAAGGGTAAGGTGCTAAACCTGCTTGATAGGATGCTTGCTGAAGTAGGTCAGGGGGATAAGATATGGAGGATGGTCAGATCCAAGGGTGGGAGATTTTCAATAAACTGACTTGGCAGAATTCTTGCTTAGATTGGATTCTATTAATATAAGAACAAGGAGGAGGCTGGGTGCGGTGGCTTGAGCCCATAATCCTAGCACTCTGGGAGGCCGAGGTGGGTGGATTACCTGAGCTCAGAAGTTCAACACCATCCTGAGCAAGAGCAAGACCCTGCCTCTACTAAAAATAGAAAAACTAGCTGGGCACAATCATAGGTGCCTATGAGAGAGGATATCCAGAAAAGGTAAGGTTAAAGGTCACAGAGATCAGAGGACTTCTCCACGAGACCCCAAGGATACACCTGCGAGGTCCTCCTCATGGGGACTCAGCTGTTAGGAATTTGTAGAAACTTGACTTCCTGGGACCTGGAGGCTGACGCTTGCTTCCACTTCGGTGAAAGCCTGTGATTCTGTAAAAGCCAGAGCCAGCTTGATTCAAACTGACCAGTGAGAAAGTTACCTGTGGGCTGGAACTTTTTGACTGGGAATAAGAAAGAGGAGACTGATCCAGTCAGGAGTGCGGCCATTTTTAATTCTGTGCCATCTCTCTGCTGGCTGAAATAAAGCTCTTCCTCTTTTAAACGTGGTATTCGAGTGCTCTTTCTCTCCCTTGGGCCTCATCTTCCTGCAACGCCTACAGTCCCAGCTACTTGGGAGGCTGAGGCAAGAGGATTGCTTACACCTCAGAGTTTGAGTTTGCTGTGAGCTATTATGCCACAGCACTCTACCCAGGGTAACAGAGTGAGACTTTGTCTCAAAAAAAAAAGAGCAAGGAGGGAAGCTCAAGCTCAGGCCAAGTCAAGCAAAGGACTCCGAGGAGCATGACTAAATCTTAAAAGTTTGGTCAAAGTAGAGAGTCTGTGTCAAACTATCATTTATAGGTATTTACATTTTTTTACTGATAATTCCTAAATCTGTATTATGTGAGGCTGGTTCTGATGCTTGCTTTCTCACTTCACACTGTTTTTCTCTTGCTTTTTAGCATGTCACGTAATTTTTTTTTTTTTGAGATAGAGTCTCACTCTGGGACTATAAGCAGCTGCCATGGTACCTGGCTAGTTTTTCTGTTTTTAGTAGAGACAGGGTCTCACTCTTTCTCAGTCTGGTTTTGAACTCCTGAGCTTCCAGGCGGATGGAAGCAATCCATCCGCCTCAGCCTGTCAGAGTGCAAGGGTTATAGGCTTTATTGAAAGCCGTCTGTGATGTATCTGGTAATAGGAACTAAGTTAGTCAGGCTCTTAGGATAAGACCAAGAGGCTGACGCTTGTTTCCACTTCTTGAAAGCCTGCCATACTGTAAAAGCTGGAGCCAGCTTCTCCAGCTTGACTCAAACTGACCATGAGAAAGATACCTGTGGGCTGGAACTTTACTTAATCCCCTCACCCCATGAGTTTGAAGTTGCTGTGAGCTGTGATGCCAGAGCTCTCTACCTAGGGCAACATGGTGAGACTCTGTCTCAAAAAATAAAAGCAAGTAATTTAATTACTTAATTAATTTAATTAAAGAAAATTATCTGCACACACTTCTGGTTCCAGCTTGTAAAGAGCTTGGTATTCATCCTGTTTCCATCCTCACAAAAAGAAAGATCTGAACAAACTGAAAATCAAAGATTTGTTCTAGGTCCATCAGAGAACTGAAGTCACAGGGCAGGTCACTGCCCTGACAAGGAAGAACCACAACCAAGATTAGCCTCCTGGAAGAATGGAAAAGACCAGAGCCAGGAAGTGGTAGGAACACTTGAAATAGTATTTGTGGGGAGGCTCCCTGGGAGCTACACTGAGAGTTTAAAACTCTAGAGGGTCCAGGCTTGGGGGAGGGGAACAGGCTTGGGGAAGGTTTTTGTCTCTAAGAGCCTACCAAGTTCTCACTGTGAAGAATGCAGAAAAATAGCCTCTTGTTTCCCCTCAAGAACTTTGTCTTTAACAAAGGCTTGCCCTCAAGGTAAATGACCTTACCAGAGTCTTATCTGATCTTCCAGAAAGGGCAGGAAGATAATGCCAACTTCCTCCAAGCCTCCCATCTCGCAAAAGCAAGGATGAATTTAAAAGCTAAGAAATTCTTGTGACAGTCCCGAGAGCTCAGGGACTCAGGCCTCCTAAAAACAAAAACAAGTGGGATTTCATTACAACTTTTACAGAATGCTTCCCCTTTCCAACACCTTACCACCCTCCCAACAGGTATAACAACTGTGGATTACAATCCAGAGAGCTACAGTAAAATATGCTGTTTAAGAAAGAATTCTTGGGAAAAATGAAGATAATAGGAAAACAAAACAACAAGGAACTAGAATTTATTTGAAGCCTGCAGCACCTAGAACTATAGCAAACATTTAAAACAGCCTGATTGTCCCAGGCAAGGTGGCTCAAACCTGTAATCTAATCTCAGCACCGTCTGAGGCAACCTGAGCAGGAGCACGATTCCATCTCTACTAAAAATAGAAAACATTAGCCAGGTATTCTGGTGAGTGCCTATAGTCCCAGCAACTAGGGAGGCTGAAGCAGGAGGATCACTTAAACCCGGGAATTTGAGGTTGCTGTGAGCTAGGCTGACACCTAGCCTGGGCAATAGAGTGAGACTTTGTCTCAGAGGAAAAAAAAAAAAGCCCAATTCCCCCCTGATTAGCAGGCCCTGGCCAGGTTTGAACCTCCCAGCCCAGTGCATGTGGTGTCCTAACCACTGAACTAGGATCACCGAGCCTAATTTGTTTTTTTTTAATTGACAAGCAATAATTCTACACATTCATGGGCTACACAACATGCATTTGGATATCTATAAGGTATAGTGATCAGATCAAGTAGATAAATTTTTTTTTTTGGAGACAGAATTTCACTTTGTTGCCCTTGGTAGAATACTGTGGTGTCACAGCTCACAGCAACCTTGAACTCTTGGGCTTAGGCGATTCTCTTGCCTCCCAGCTGAGTAGCTGGGATTACAGCTGCCCACCACAACGCCATTATTTGTAGAGACAGAGTTTGGCTCAGGCTGGTCTCAAACCTGTGAGCTCAGGCAATCCACCTGTCTTGGCCTCCCAGAGTTCTAGGATTACAGGCACGAGCCACCACCCCCGACCTGATATATATATTTTTCTTTTTTTGAGACAGAGTCTCAAGCTGTTGCCCTGGGTAGAGTGCTCTGGCGTCACAGCTCACAGCAACCTCAAACTCTTGGGCTTAAGCGATTCTCTTGCCTCAGCCTCCAGAGTAGCTGGGACTACAGGCGCCCACCACAATGCCAGGCCATTTTTGCAGTTGTCATTGTTGTTTAGCAGGCCTGGGCCGGGCTAAACCCACCAGCCTGGGTGTATGTGGCCAGCGCGCTACCCACTGAGCAACAGGCACCACCCTGATATTTTTTTAAAAAGACTTTCAGCTGTTCTTTGTTTAAAAAAAAAAAAAAAAATACATGACAATAAACCTTCCATGTGTTATTTTTAAACTGAAAGGTTTTAGAGCTTGGGGTACTTAGTCTGGAGGTGGAGGTAGAAAGTAGAGAGACAGAGCTGAGAGATGCCACAGAAAAGTCTGTAAGTCTATAAGGGGACTTGAGGCAGCAAATACTGTCCTACAGCAATGACAGTGACTGCTCAGCTGGGGCTAAAGAGGCTCAGTCACAGATGGGTGGGGGAATCAGCCTGGAGACTCCAGGGGCCCACAGCCTTTCCAACTCCCAGCGGAGTGCTGTTTCCTTGGCCTTTGTCACCACCCTGTTCAGTGATTCCTGTCCTTAGCTTGATTCAAGAAGAGGACTCTACTGTGTCCGCCTGGGCGGTTGAGCTGGGGCCACTTTCACTAGTGAGATGCTGCATGGGGCCTGTGCTACAACTGGAGAGTGGGGTCTGGTGATCCTTCTCCTCTCTTTGGACAGAGCTGCTCCAGCCTGGCTGGTGATTCTGGAAGAAGAAACCTATAATGAGAGCTGGGGTCCCCAGGTCCTGCTACCACCAGCCTTGAGAAAGAAGTGAAGGGCACAGCTGGCGTCCTGGGTGCTGCAGTAAGTCCTTATGTGTGGCAGGCACTCCCCTCTGATAGCATAAGCATTACTAATTCCATTTTACAGACGAGAAAACTGAGGCTCAAAGGGGAGGGTACTCATTTGCCCACTAAGAGGCAGTGAGAAAAGTGCTGGGCTGGGACTCAGACTTGAGTGCCTTAGAGCTCCCCCACCTACCGCCACCAAAGCCAACTGACCAGTGTGACAAAGCCATGCTCTCTGTGGCCTCAGCTGCCACTGGCATCTGTCCCCAAATGGATGTGCAGATGCTGTGGGTGATTTAATAGCAGGCCTGTTGGAAATTTGGCTTGGAGCCCCCATTGTCTTAGCATTTCATAATCTGGGCAGGGGGCTGGGAGTGGAAGCCACTTTTCGTGGGAACCCAGCAAGGAGGGAATGTGAACCGTCAGGCTGGGACCCAGGCCAGGAGAGCTAGAAGAAAGCCGGGGCTTCAGCCAAGGCTCAGAGCCCTGGGGAGCACCCAGCTGGACAGACAGGACTGGGCCATGTGGGCTGGGCCAGATGTGGGCTGGGCAAGTCACAGAGTTGCTGGTGAATCCTCCTCTGCTAGAGAGAGAGAGACAATGAGTAAACCCAAGCCCATGTGACAATCCAGAGGGGGGAGTGCTCCCATCAGGCACAGTGGGGCCTCTGGTGACCCAGGAAAGGAACCTGCGTATTATGAGGCAGCAGAGGGGCTTCTTGGAGGAGGGCTCCTAGTGTTTCAATACCCAAGAGACAAGCAGGAACGGACCAGAGCCAGGAGGGAGAATGGCCTACTGGTGCAGGGAGCACCAAGTCCAAAGAGCATAGAGATGGGGAAATGACCCATTTGGGGGAGTTTCAAGAAGTCCAGTCTGTTCTGAGTTTCAGATGTGAAATGTAGTGTAGCAAGAAGTGAGGCTGGGGATATGGAAAGAGCCCAGGGCATGGAAGACCCTGGTGCCAAATACTGCACGGGGCAATACTCGAACTAAAACAATATGTTCACTGTTTATCTAAAATTCAAATGGAACTGGACATCTTCTATTTTTATATGCTAAATCTGATGAATCCAGCCTTGGGGACAATTTGGATTCAGTTCCTATGTAGCAGTGAATCATCAGAGGCTTTTTAGGCAGGAAGTGACATGGTGAGATTTGCATCTAAACAGGAGAAGGGCTGCAGCAGGGCTGAGGCAACAGGGGGGCAGGAGGCTGCTGGGGTGGGGCTGAGAGCAGCTGTGGGTAGACAGGTTGTTGAGGAGGTAAAGGCAGTGGGCCATGATGACTAATTGGGTGTGGAAATTTAGAAAATGGGGCAGTGAAGGATGACATCCAAGTTTCTGGGCCCCTAGACAGGTGGTGGTAACCATTTCTCAGCTAGCAGTAAAGGAGAGATAGATGTGGGGGGAGGGAGAAGCCCAGCGTGTGGTGTCTGAGCAGCCTGAGTTTGTTCAAGAGAAGATTTCCCAGGAAGATTTCCCAGGGATAGCTGGAGGGAAATGTCTGGACTTCAGACAAGAGGCCTGCGCTGGGGTCAATGTTTGGAAGAGATCAGCCTTGGGAGCAAAATGGAAACATGGGGCACACTCAGGGAGAGGGTATAGGGTGGGAAGTGAAGGGAAGGGGACCAAGAAATCTTGGGAATTGTTATGGTTTCCAGGAGGCAGAAGGAAGAGAGGCCAGCAAATCAGACCTGAGTCAGAGGACAGATACAGGAGAAATGCAGGAAGAATCTTTGGGCCACATTTCTCCCCTGGAAGCTAACACAGGAAGGAGAGTGCTGGAAGGAGAATGAGATCAACCATATGGAATGTAGCACATCAAATAAGGCTGGACAGGTGGCACACGCCTGTAAATCCCAGCACTCTGGGAGCCCAAGCTAGGAGGGTCACTTCAGCTCAGGAGTTTGAGACCAACCTAAGCAAGAGTGAGACCCCATTTCTACTAAAAATAGAAGAAAATAGTCAGGCATTGTGGTGGGCACCTGTACTCCCAGCTACTTAGGAGACTGAGGCAGGAGGATCGCTTGAACCCAGGAGTCTGAGGTTGCTGTGAAATAGCCTGACCCCTTGGCACTCTAGGTTGGGCAACAGAGTGAGACTCTGTCTCAGAAGAAAAAAAAAAAAAAAAGAAGAAATCAAATAATATGGGGGAAAGTACAGCCTATTGAGTTTGGCTGCTGGAGACCTGACGCGGAAAGTTTGGAGAGTGGGCAGGAGCCAGGCTAGAAGTTGGGGGGTGACAGGAAGTGGAAATAATCCTTTCCTGCACTCTGTGAGCCGCGTAAGCATGATGGACAGGCAAAAGCAATTTCTCTCCTTTCCCGCCTTAGACCCCACTAACCCAGACAGTGAGGGGATACAGAAGGCATAAATCCAACTACAATGAAAAAGCTGGGGGAGGGGCAGGCATCAGTAGGAAAAAGATGTCAGCAAACCTTTGGAAGATGGCTTGCTGACAGAGAAGTATCACAGCACTGAGTGGCCACAGCCCCAAAGTCCTTGCAGTCCTGAAGCAGCCCCCAGAGTCCACGTCCTGGAGGGACCCAGAGTGGTTGGAAGTCTGAACGCAGATCACCTGTCTCCCAAATCTCTCTGTCTCGTGAAGCTGGATGGCTCTTCCCACAGGCGGAAGGACAGCAGTTCCTTGGAGGAAAGGAACAAGAAAGGCCCCAGATCACAACTCACAGCTACCTCCAACTCTTGGGCTTAAGCGATTCTCTTGCCTCAGCCTCCCAAGTAGCTGGGACTACAGGCACCCGCCACAATGCCCAGCTATTTTTTTTTGTTGCAGCTGTCATTGTTGTTTAGCTGGCCTGGGCTAGGTTCGAACCCACCAGCCTGGGTGCATGTGGCCGGCACCATAACCACTGTGCTACGAGTACTGAACCAGCTCAGTTAATATTACTCAAAGATATTCTGGGCTCGACACCCATAGCTCAGTGGCTAGGGCACCAGCCACATATACCTATACTGGCAGGTTCAAGCCAGCCTGGGCCTGCCAAACAATAATGACAACTACAACCAAAAAATAGCCTGGCGCTGTGACGGGCACCTGTAGTCCCAGCTACTTGGAAGGCTGAGGCAGGAGAATCTCTTGAGCCCAAGAGTTTGAGGTTGCTGTGAGCTGTGATGCCACAGCACCCTGCCACGGGCGACATGGTGAGACTTTGTCTCAAAAAAAGAGATAGTCCGAAAGTTTATAAACTCATCTAACCTCAACAAATAACTTCAATTTCTTTACCCTATACTAAACAAAATTCTTACAACCTGCTAGGGGTAAAGAATCCAGTAATAGGGAATTACAGAAATAAAATACCTTCAACCTCAATAAAGAGATTTTAAAATAAATGCTCTTGTGGAATTCATACAA
>CAUYPK010122919.1:0-15127 GCA_963574355.1 Loris lydekkerianus
TCATTTGGTCTTTGAATCCGTTGAATTCTTGAGATAACTTTTGGAATTCTAATTCGATCTTATTTGCTATCCAGATCCTGAATTCAATTTCTGACATCTCAGCTATTTGTTTGTGCATGGGGTCTTGTGCTGTTTCTGCCCCATTAATCCTTGGGGGAGTTGATCTACTCTGACTATTCATATTGCCAGAGTTTTTCTGTTGATTTCACTTCATGATTGTTTTTCACTGTTGCCTCTGGCTGTCCTCAGAGTTGGGGAGGTGTCTGTCCAAGATTAGACCCCGCAGGATCACTTTATTGTTGCTGGATCTTTGTAGGGAGTGACCCTGTGTAGTTCCTCTGGCACTACTCTAGTTTGGGAGTTCTGGTTGTGGAAGCAGCTCCGGTATGTGACACACCCAGATCCAGCAACAGGGCTGGAGGTGGTGTGCACGGTTCCGGGAGTGCCTGGCACCCAGGGACTTTGGCACAGGGAGCCCAAGGCTCCAGCAGTCTCTTGCCAGGAGAAGGGCTCTGCACAGAGGCAGGGAGGGCTCCAGAGGGCACGCAGCTACCAGAGTCCCTGGCCAGATGAACGGGCTAGTGTGGAGGCTGGGAGGACAGAGGAGGAAGGACACAGGGTTGCGTGGCTCCCGCAGTTCTTGGTCAGGGAATGCAGAGGCCCGGTGGGTGCGGGTCACTGGTCGGTTGTCGCTGCACAGCTCTTATGGAGGTCTGGGCTGCGCCAAGCCCAGGAGTTTGAAGTTGCTATGAGCTGTGACGTCATGGCACTCTACCCAGGGCAGCAGCCCAAGGCTCCAGTGTGCCAAAACCATCTCACTCTGCCCCTAAGGATTAAGGCTGTAAGGCAGCTCAGACCCCGCCTTTAGGGTGCTCAGTCACTAGGTTCCTTTGTCCCGCCCGATCCTTGCTCTGGTACCCTGAGGGCGAAGCTTGCCGGGGAAGTTTTTCTCAATGGCTTACTTCGCCCAGCTCAGTGGCTCAGTCTGAGGTCCCAGACAATGCCCAAAGTTCTCCACACTCCTGCTCAAGCTCTCCCCAAGGTAGCTCAACTAAGCGCCAAGTCCAAGAACACCAAAACAGTTCACAGGTAAGGCCTGTCTGGTTTGCAGTCTCATTGCTGCTTGTACTCACGGTTGCCAGCGTGATTAGGTTGATCAAACACATGCAACCACTTGCCAGTTTTCCACTGTTTTTGTCCTCCTCCTGGGGTCCAGAAGTCCCTTGCTGGTTGCCTGTATCCTCAATAGGATGATCATAGGCAGATCCCACCAGCCAGAGATGCCTGGAGTCTTGTCTCCCCAGGCTCGCAGTGCCCAGTTGCAGGGAAGCTGTTACTCGGCTGCCATCTTTAATCTCTCTCCTCCCATCTTCTTTTAAGACTTTTTCTTCATGGTTTTCTTCTGATTCACTATAATGTATATAAATCTGGGTAATTTTTTTTTCTCTGATAATTCATATATTATTATATTTCTTCACCTTACTTTTTAATTCCACAAATCATTAATATTGTTTTGTACAGTCTCTGTTCACTTCTAATTACTCGTATATCTACTAAGATCTGGATAATTCTTTGTATCCTACTTGGGCTTCTTGAATTTATGAATATTGGAAATTTGATAGACCTGAAAATTCTTAGCCATTGTCTCTTTATATTTCTATATTTTTCTAGAACTCCACTCCAAATGCATATATGTTAGATGTTTTCACTGTATTTTCTCATTCTTTCTTTAATATTTTTAGCCATTTTTTGTCTTTTAGTCTGTATTCTGGACATTTTCTTATATATCTTCTGGTTCATTAATTTTCTCTTCAGCTGCATCTAATGTACAATTAAGCTGGTTTTGAGTTCTTAATTTTTTCATTTTTCAGGTCTTAAAGTTTATTTTGCTCCTTTTCAAATTTGAAAATTTTTTTCTTATAATTTATGTCCCTCAGTATTTCGGTATTTAAGAATAATACACATTTTTACATTATAGTCTGTGTCTGACAATTTTAATAAACTTTTCTGTTTGCTTCTGTTGTCTGTGGTTTCTGCAAGTTCTCACTCAGGTTTCTTATTTTCTCAACTGCCTAATTATTATTCTTGTGCTGCACATTTTATTTGAAAAATTGTTTGTAAGAATGATTTTTCACCTAAAATGGTGCTACTTTTCTCCAGAAAGAAATTGTTTGTTTCTGCCAAGAGTCTGGAAACTCTATCAGCATCAAACCTTCTTAATTCAAGTTCAAAGCTATGGTTCTCTAGATCACCCAGATTACTAGAACCTGTCAGTCTGGGAGAGAGTTAGCCTAGTTATAACTCATCATGATTGTCATAGTACTCATTATAATTTTCAGAGTAGCTTAAAGAGAGGAGCTCTTATCACAGGCCCTTTTATCTGGGCCTTAAATTTTGTTCTGAGACCAAAACGATAGCTGTTTCTTCTAGACTAGTAAATGCTCTTAAGGTAAATGTAGTTTTGCATACTAGGCTTACTTCTCTCATTTTTTTATTAGATTTTAGTCAGCTAATCCCTTATTAACTGTTTGATGCCTTTAAGATATTTTTATATTCCATATGTTTTTTTCCCTTGTCCTCTTTGGATGATTTGGTCCTAATTAAATGTTTTCTTACACAGTGTCTCATGCAAGCTTCATAACAATCTATTGGGTGAGAAAGAAAAGAAATGTTTTTATCTGAGGAATGTGAGCTCCCTTTAAATTATCAGACACAGAGAGGCATTGGAATGAGACAGCAGTCACATCTCACCCCTCTCCCTTAGCCTAAGTAATCATCTCCTGAAGTTGCTTGCTATTTGGGCTCTAGACTAAGTGACGCCTCAAGTAGCTATAAATTAACCTAACAGAGCTGCACTTGGACACCATAGCTGATATCCTATAGTTCAACAATGTGTAGCCAAATACTAATCAATGTCATTTCTACGAACCAATGAGAATTCCTGAAAAACAGTTCTTGTAATTATCCCTCTCTTGATTCGTCCTTTTTTCTTTAAAAGCTCAAGCCTCTCCTTTGTTCTCTGGAATATCCGAGAGCAACTTGGAAATGTCTACCAGGTTTCAGTCTTCAAATTTGGCCCCAGTAAACTCTCTACTTACATTAATTTTGCATAAGTGTCTTCCTTTAGGCCAACATAGGTACATAGGTGTATTTATGTTTTGTTGATGTAGAAACCAAGGCTCAGAATGGAGAAGTGACTTGTGCCAGATCGCACAGAGGACGTGGTAGAACACAAATTGGACATCAATAATCCACAGCTTCTTTTACCACCTCCTTTACGAAACAGGTGCCAACTGTATCAGCCAAAGGGGTACAATGTACTGCTGCACTACTTATCTGGGTAGACCAATTGAGATTATAGTTTTGAAAGGGTTTTCCAATGTGGAAAACTCTTTGCACACTGCAGTACTGATTACATTGACATTTTACTCACCAAAACCTTTAGTAGAAATGGCTTTGTGACTTCCTGGGATCTACATTTTTGGTTTAAGAGCTGAATGTACCTATCTATGCCTTTAGCATTTAATTAGCATCTACTTTGGGCAGGCCTATGCACAGAGAGCTCCTATCTCAGGGAGAAGAATTGGACAAGGATTGTATAACATGGTGTGATCAGTACCTGGGAGGTACTGGGAGCAGTAACAGGATAACAATGATAATAAACAAAACAACTCCCCAGTTTATTGAGCAATTACAATGTGCCAGGTGCTGATTGATCTGAGATAGATATGTGCATGCACACACACACACACCCAGAGATGTATATATATGGATAGATAGAAAGATCGACATAGATATATATATATACATTTGATCTTCAAAAGAGGTGTGGGGAGGTATACTGGTCATTTACCAGCTGTGAAACCTTAGGTAAGTTATTTTACATCTTTTGTAATGAGGTTCATGATAGCACCTACCACCTGAGTTTATCAGTATAAAAAGGCCTTGATCAGGCAGCTATTATGTGTACTAGCCCTGTTGTCAGATGAAGACACTGAAGCTCAGAGAGTTGGATCCACTTGCCCATAGCCCACTGTTGATAAGCAAGCATCACTGAGAAGCCACCATGTGCTGGCCTCTGTGCTAGGGCTGGGGCTGGAGCCACACTGAGAGCAGACAGGGCCCCTTCCTCCAATAGCCTAAATGACCCAGCATCCAACCCAAAAGAATACAACTTTACCCCCAGCATGGGCTGCTCAGCAAGGATGGATCATGGAAGACTTCCCTGGGGAAGTCTCTCCAGCTGGCTTACAAAGCACAAAGAGGGGTTTTGCAGATGGAAAAGCTGAGCAGGGGTGTTTTATGCTGGGAGAACAATGTGTGCAGCAAATCAGGGCATGGACCTTTTTCTTTCTTGTTCCGTCTGGGGAGAAACACATCCTTCACCTGCATTTTCCATCCAAGTGCTGAAACAGCATCCTTTTCACAAGGAAGTAGGTCACATTTCCAGTCTCCCAAAAGGAAACTGTTAGCTCTGTTGTGATGGCTGCCTCCACTCCCCCACATGTCTCCCTGTGGTCCTAGCTCCCTAGAGTCTGCTATTCCCAGAGCAGCTTTCCTCTTCCTGAACACTGAGTGAGCCATGCAGGAGAATTCATTAGCAGCCCCTGAACTGGCCCAGTCCACACCCTGGCCCAGCTGACACCCTATCAACCAGGGGGGAAATGCTCAGGCAGCAAACACTGCAAGGAAGTGCTATCTCCAGCTCCATCTCGGCTATGGTCTACTCCAAAGAACTTAGGGGGACAGCAGCAGGGGTCCTCAAACTTTTTAAACAGGGGGCCAGTTCACTGTCCCTCAGACCATTGGAGGGCTGGACTATAGTTAAAAAAAAAAAAAAAACTATTAACAAATTCCTATGCACACTGCACATATCTTATTTTGAAGTAAAAAAACAAAACGGAACAAATACAATCATACCGCCTCATGTGGCCCACTGGCCGTAGTTTGAGGACCTCTGGTAGGGAAATCTCTGTATAAGAATAAACCTAAGCCTGGACATCAGGTTATACCAAGGACCTGGAGCTGTCGGCTCTGTGCAGCCTGCACCTGCTTCCTGAAGCTATCAAGGAAATTATTGAGCTGAGGTGGTAGCTACACTTCCAAGTGGTAGAGTCAGGCTAAGAATGCTGCATTCTCTGGGGAAGCATGTGATATGGTGGAAACAGTGTGGATTTGGGCACAGACTGGTGTAGTGAGCAGAATATCCTGACAAGGGTGCCAGAGTCTTGTTCTGTGCTGTCATAGCAATGAATTATTGGAGGACCAGACTGCTCCCACAGGTCAATGGCTCCCTCTTCCCACCACCATGGCAAGAAAATCGTAACACCACACTGGCCCCTGAGAACCCTCCGTGCTGGCAGCCAGCATCCCCAGATAACCTTAGCAAACAGCCACCATTTCAGCTACATTCTGCCAAGATCCAGGTAGCATATGATTCACCAGGAATTGGGCCACTATCTCTTCTTGGCCCTTTCAAAGGGAGATCCCCACCCAGGGGAGAAAAGGAGGGGACACTGGGAGGCCCCTGGCTCAGAAGGCTTTCCTCTGGACTTCCTACTCTAAGTCTTCAGGGCTCATCTGCCCGATCGAGAGAATCACACTCCCTACCTATGATGGGGAAGAAAGAACACCCTGGGTGTGAACAGAAAGCACTCCATGGGGACAAGGACTATTATTTTGCCAAGTTCACTCCTGTATTAGCTTCCTAGGGCTGCTGTAACAAATTATCACAAACTTGGTGGCCTCAAAGAACAGAAATTTATTCTATCAGAATCCTGGAGGCCAGAGTCCAAACCTGAGGTGTTGGCAGGGCCCGGTTCCTTGGAGGCTCAGGGAGAGTTCATCCCACCTCTATCCCAGCTTCTGCTGGCATTCCTTGGCTTGTAGCTGCATCCCTCCAATCTCTGTCTCCATCTTCACGCAACTCTTTCCTCTTTGTATCTGTCTTCTCCTCAGTGTGTCTCTTATAAACACATTTGTCATGGGATTTAGGTTTCACCAGGGTGAAATGAGGATGATCCCATCACAAGATCCTTAACTTAAAAAGAATAAATGTGAGGGAAATATGGGAGGAAAAAAGATCCTTAACTTAATTGCATTGGCAAAGATGCTTCTTCCAATAAGGTCACATTCACAGGTTCCAAGGATTAGGATATAGACACATCTTCAGGGTGGAGTGGGGGACAATATTCAACTCACTACAGCCCCTACCAATTCCTCCTGAAATGTAAGGAAGTAATTATTTTACAAAAACTAGAGAGAACTAGGAAGAAAAAATGGTTATCTGTCACGCATTTCTACGTTCCGCCTCTCAGTTCTTCATCCAGCATCTCACCAAGCTAAGTATTCCTATTTCCTCTTTCCAGATGAGGAAATAGAGGATCAGAGATGCTAAGTAACTTGTCAAAGGCTGCACAGCTAAGAAGTATCACCAGAGCATTACACCAGGTCTGTTGGTGTCATGCACAGCGGCCCTGCTGGGTCTCCCCTGTCGTGTACCTGGGATCAGGACATGTTGTACAATGTCATGTGGGATAGGTTAAGGAAGCTCTTTCGGTCAGTGAAAAATGAGAAGGCAGGGAGCTCCCAAGCCTCCAATCATCCCCTAGAGAAGAGTGCCAGGGTGCCGAGGACAAAGGTCATGTGCTGGTATCGAGAGGACAGAGGGATAGGCTGCATGGTGGCGGCCCTGGGAGAGCTGGCATTTTCTGTGGGTACGATAGAGAATCACTACAGGGCTGAGAGCGGGGTGAGCACATTCTGTATGTTTTAAAGCTCACCGGGTGAGGAAATATCAGACAAGCCCAAATTGAGGAACATGCTACAAAATAATTGGACTGTACTTCTCAAAAATGCCAAGGTCATGAGGGATGAAGACAAATGGAGGAACCGTTCCAAGGTAAAGGAGATTAAGGGTGCAGGGCGACAGAATGCAGTGCGTGAGCGAGACTTCCGTGTGGGGCAGCAGGCAGGTGTGAGCGAAGCCTGCAGGGCACTGCAGAGAGCTGCCGGCACTGCTCCACGGGCTCTGTGTTCGGTCACTGTACTGAGCTTATGTGAGAGAGTGTCCCTGTTTACAGGAAAATCCCCCTGGAGTACGAGGGGTCCCGGAGCACAGGTCAGCAGCTTACTCTAATGTTTTAGGAAAAAACGTGCAGAGAGGTAAGTAACTGCGGGGCATAGAGCAAAGGGTATATGGAAAGCCTTTGTTCTATTCCGGCAATTTTTCTTTAAGTCTAGGATTTATGTCAAAATAAGAAGTTAAAAGCAAAAGGTTAGGCAGCAATGTGAAGGGCTGGCTGTGGCGGCGGCAGCAGGTTGCAGGAGGGCAACGGTGGAGCCATCAGGACGTCCTGCTGGGTTGCACTTGGGGGCTGAGGAGGAGACAATAGTCAACATCTTTCAATTGGACAGAGGCCCTTTCCCAGCGTGGGAAAGGCTGGGGCGAAGTGCAGCATAGGGGAATATCAAGAATCCATGCCCAGACACAGCAAGAGCACCACTGTGGCTTCACATGCCGTCTCCACAGCCATGGAAAGGGTGTCTGATGCTTTGGAAGCAGACAAGCCCATCCTTAGAGGTAGAAGAAGACGCAAGAGAGCCTTTACTATTCAGAAGCCTCTTGAGAGAAGAAAGGGAGTTTCATTTTCAGCCCTATGGCTGAGTGATTCTAGACATACTAGCTTTTCTTCTCATAACAGCATTGTGAGATGAACATCATGATCCCCATTTAAAACATGATGTTACTATAGCTCAGAGAGGTGAAGTGACTTGCCCAAGGTCACACAGCCCACAAGCAGCAGAGCTGGCTTTTGAACCCAATGCCTCCCCTGCTAGAGAACCTGCCTGGGAGCTCCTGTTTTCTTCCACATCTCGCCCTTCTTCCCCACAGGACCAAGGTCTCCCCTCCTTGAAGGGAAACCATGCAGCCGTTTTTTCCTGGCAGCTGTAAGGTTCCTCTTCAAGGGAGGGAGTATTATTGTGTTGCCGATCCAGCCCTTTCCAGGAAAGAGCCCCTGAATTACAGGATTCCATCCACCCTCCCTCCTCTGACACGCAAAATTAGCCCTGACCACTCCCAGAGAAAGCCCTTTGGCTCCCTGTATTCTCTATTCCTCCTCTGAAAACAGCTCCTGAGAGGGTGGGGCCCAGCATCCTGGGGCTGTTCCACTCCCTGGTACCCACGCATGCTCCTGCACTTGTCATTGTTCATAAAGAGACCAATGGCAACATATCAGTCGTCAAGCGTCCATACATCAAGTCTGATTTCCGCGGCACCAGTGAAGTTGGCATTCCCATCCTCACTTTCAATATGGGGACCCACAGCTCAGAAGGCTGGAGGAATGTGGCCAAGGTCACAAAGTTAGGAGGACGCTAAGCCAGGCTCCAGCCCACCAGACCGTCTCTAGCACCAGGCCAGGTGCTCTCACTCATGACTTTTTTAATAGATTCAAGTCTGCTGGAGGTTCTAACCAGAAAGCTTCATCTGGCCTCTGAGCTTCAGGGTCATGAACACAGGCCAAGCTGAAAGGCACAGAGGTTTTGCTCCCAGACTTCGGCTCCTGCCCTAAGCTCTGGGTTTCCAATAGGCATCCCTTCTGCCTCTGCTGTGTTCCAGCACAACCTCGCCTTGCCACACCCAGCCCAGCCCAGCCGGAAAGACGCTCTGTTCCCGATCCTGCTTTGGGTCCACTTCTCCTCTGGGCAGCTGCTCCTGGAAGGGGGAAGAACAGGAGGCAGGGGCCGGTAGGGTGGGTGGATGCGGCTGGGTGTAGCTTGGCCGGAAGAACACAGAAAATTCCTTCTCCAAGAGTGGAAAGGCTTGGCGTCCTTGCTGCTTTGGGCTCAGACACGTTCCTTTGCACACTGCACAGCCTAGAAAAAGAGGCCAGCGATGTTCTATCCCACAGCCAGTACTGAGTGTCCACGGCCTTTACCAGGACCACCTAACTGCTGTGACCAAAGGGCCCTCATCATGGTGGCTTAGCACAATAAAGAGTGTTTGGGTTTTGTTTGTCTTTGCGATGTTTTGGAATTACTTTAAAATACTCCAGGAAACAATTTGAAAAGTAGGATGGGAGTGGAAAATGAAAGAAGATGGGGGAAATGTTGATACTTTTTTTAAGCTTTATGATGAAAGGCTGCTCTGCTTCTTTTGTGTACTTGAAACCTTTATGTATGTTTATTTCCCCCTGACACAAAGTCCAAGGCTTATGTTCCCAGCCCATGGTTCTCCCAGGTGGCTTTCCTCCAGTGGTGGCCCTGAGACACAGGTCCCTCCCTTCCCAAACTCATTGCATAATGTACCTATGAAATCGTCTTGACTCATGGAGAGCAAAAAGTGATGGGGAAGGAGGCAGTCACCAGAGCTCTTTGGGCATCTGTCCTTCAACATACTGGGATCCCCATCATAATATCCACCCTCCAAATCAGACGTGGCAAAGGACTCATTTTGCAAAACATGACCATTAGGGAGAAATGAGCACACCAGACAAGGACTCTGAATCATTTTTTATACTTATGTGTGACCCTACAATTATCTCAATACAAGTGTCAACAAAAAGGGAGAGAATGGCAAAAAAGAGACCCTGGAAGACCCCCCAAAACACTGGAGGGTGTACCAGGATGAACCCAGGGCCTCTGTCTCCCATGCCTACCCTTCCCCGCAGGTCCCCTTGGTTGTTCCAAAGTCCAAGTCTGCCTGACTGTTCCTGCCCCACAGGATGGTGTCCAGTCTCCATCTCATCATGGTCTGACCTCTTCCCAAACCCCTCTCCATTCCTGTCCTCCTCCCTCCCACTTATACCCCATATACACTTCAATCACGCTGAGCCCTTAGCTGTTATCCAAACCCACTGCACTTTCCTCCCCTTTGGTTTTCACTATGTGCTATTTCTTTGAGCCACATGCACACAGAAAATTCCTATACATAACCCAAGACCCCTTAGTCCTACAATGTCCTCTGGGATCTGGCCTCTGACTACTCTATGTTCCCCTTCAATCTCAGTATTTAACTGCCTGTGTCAGTTCGTGGGTCTTTCTTTCTTGCTGGGCTGCAGACACTAGGACTCATTCATTTTGATGTCCCAGCATCAGGTCTGGAATGGACTAGCTTTCACTAAAATGTGAACGATTGGCTATACAGAGAAATGGGTGAATGAATGAAATTATGAGGGGATGTGGGAATAAAACACCACGTCTTCTACTTGTCTAGTGAGGTTGTTGGCAAGTTGGTCTAAGGGTCATTCTCATGCTGCTCCTACCTCTACTCTCCCATCCTACCACTTACCCCCTACCTCAGGAATGCTATGTCTGAGTGGTCAGGAATGTTGGTCCTGGCCCCTGCCGCTGAGTGATGTATTACCCTGGCTATGAGACTTAATTTCTTCAAGCCTCAGCTTCTCCATCTGTAAAATGGGATGGTAGGTGTATTGATATTAGTCAAGGTTATCCAGAGAAACAGAACCAATAGGAGGCAATATGTACGGATATAGTTTTATTTCAACAAATCAGCTCATATGATTGTGGGGCCTAGTAAGTTCAAAATCTGTAGAGCGGAAACTCACTCAGCAAACTCAGGCAGGGTTTCTATGGCACAGTTGAAACAGAATTGCTTCTTCAGGACTCCTCAGTGTTTGCTCTTTAGGTCTTCAGCTAACAGAATGAGGCCTGCCCAAATTACTTAAAGATCGACTGATAATAGATGTTAATTACCTTCACAGAACCATCTAGACTAGCACTGGACCAAACACCTGGACAAGGCAGCCTAGCCAGAGTGACAAATACACCATCACAGCAGTCATAGCCCACAGGAAAGGCAGATATGAGAAAAGGACAGGGCGCAGCTTGTAAACGTGAGGTAGTAGAGGGTGCGTGAAAGCAGCTACTTCAGGGCCACCGGAGCCCGGCCCTGGTGGGATGGAGGAGATGAGGTCAGGTTAGGGGCCCTGTAGGAGCCCAGACCAGAGACTGGGACAGACAGAAACTCAGGCCCAGGTCGTGACAAAGCCTAAGATAAAGTCTCTGACAGGATGGGGCACAGAAGGCTGTGGGAGCCAGGGTATGGAAGGGGAAAGGGTGAAGGGTGGGTGGTGAGTGAGGGATGGCTTCTTGGAGAAGTTGACAAAAATAATTTGTTTTAAAGGTTAAAGCAGAAATGGCCAGGTGAAGAAGAAGGAAGGGGGGATTGGTAGAGAAACATTCCAGGCAGAAGTCCAGCAGGCACAAAGCTGCAGAGGTGTGAGCAGGTGTGAGGGGGGCCCTCCAAGACAGGAGGCAAAAGAGGACACTGGAACCCAGTGTCACAGCTACAGTGGCACTTCCTCTCCACAGCAGCGACAGCTGACAAAAGCACTCGTCCATCACGTGCTGGCGTGGTGCTAAGTACATTGCAGTAATTACTGATTCGTCCCCCACAGCTCTCACAGAAGGTAGGTGCTGTTAGCATCCCTACTTAGGAAATTGCCATGGTCACACAAAGCTGGAAGAGGTGGGCTGAGATTCAAGACCAGACCTCTAGCTCCAGAGCCTCTGGAGGGGTGTAACAGGGAGTAGTGGAGGAACAGGGGTTCCGGGGCAGGGTGTGTTGAACTTAAAGCTGTGGGACAACTGAGTAGGGGCATGGTTCAGAAGTCTGTGGACTTCTCAGCAGTGCACATGCTAGCTAACTCCTCCCCTAAGCCCTGCAAAAAAGCTATGATCATTTTCATTTCAGAAAGGGGAGACTAGGCCACCCCTTTCTGTGAGGAACACTGGAGACTCAGGCCTCAGCTGACCACATCACTACCTGAGCAGAATCAGGCTTCTGTTAGCAAAGATGACTTGGGAAATGGGTAGTGTTGAAAATTGACTGTATCTGCTGCATGGACACTCAGTTCAAGATATTAGCTCAAAGTGACACAGCCAATAAATGACGACTGGGATTTGAACTCTACCCAATGTCGCGTGCACACCCCTCTCCCGACTCAGCACCTCCAGGAATTGATCTCCATTCCTTGGCATTGCATTAAAACCAGCCATTCACTCGTACTGCCCAGCCCTTTCATTCCTCCACTAGCCAGCACCTGCCTCCCAGCACCGGGTCCAGCTCTGCCTTGGATGCTGATGAGCATTTCCTGCCGCCCACTGTCCTACAGTGACAGCTTCCTTGGCCACGCTCCATGCATGCCTCACACTCTGACTCTTGTTTTTATCTGTCTTTTTTCCCAGATTGCTGCCCTCTAGCCCTTCCTCCCTCCACTCTCCTTTCCCCAGAGGCTTCCTAAGCCCCAAAGGCCACAGAAATTGAATGACATCACTGAACTCCAGACCTCTCTGGGCCCAATTATCAGGCTGTAAGCAGGAACGCCCTACATTTTCCCACAGGAAAGTGGCCCCCTCACTCCCAATCCCACTGCTTCTGGAGATCTTGGCAGAGTCCACAGGCTTTAAAGAAAACCAAGTCCTCTCCCCATTGGTGTAAATATTACTCCCATTCTGAGAAAACAGGCACAGAGAAAGTTATACAATTGCCCAAAGCCTCAGGTTAGTGCATGGGGGTGCCCAGACCTGGATGAGAATCCCTGGCACCAGGAGACCTCTCACCTGCCAAGGAGTGTCTGGAAGCTTAGACACTGCTGAATTGGGGCAGAGTATGGGTATATGGAGACACCCAGACATGCCCTGGGGCAAAGGGCATATTACTTTCTTGAGGATTCAGCTATCTCAGCTCTCCCGTGGGGATGATAGTCTCTATCCCAGAGCTGCGCAGAGCTGAGGACCACAAGAGATAAAGGTTCCTGAAGCTCCACCGTTCCTGCACTGCAGGCCTATTTTTAGCACCCCCGCCCCTCCCTACATTATTGACTAAGGATTTTTCTTCTTCAAATGGACTGTCATTTATTATTCAAATATATTTAATGAAAATTTATTGAAACAAAGTTCCTATCACACCATAAAAAGAAAACCAAGCATATTCACCATAAATAGAAGCATGAAAATAAACAGTGAAGAAAAAAATGGGATTCTGTGACTGCAAATTAGTGCTAAAAAGGCTTTAAAGACCTGCTTTCCCTGACCTGCCTCAGATGCCCTTCCCACCCCTCCTACCTCCTCATTGGCTTTCAGAAACAAATGTCAGCTTCTCTCCCGCCCACTCCCCTCAAGAACAGGCATCTCACCAGGAGAAACTGGCCTTCCTCCCCAAAAGGGCAAAGCAGCCACAGCAGCAGCCTCCAATTAAACTCAGATGCCATTCCCACCATCCCTTACTACCTTGAAACGGGGCTGAGGTTTACATGTGACCATAAATAAACACGGCATGTGGCAAGACCGTGGCACGTTGCCCTGGAGTTGAATTGCTGCCACTAGCACTGGGAACCTGCTATGCTCTGAGACCTCTAGGGCTCCCTCTTCCCCAGAGGAGCACTCAGCTCTCCATCAGCCTTCCCATCATTCCTAGGGGGTATTCTCAGCCACCTTGCCCTGAACCCAAACCCTCCCTTGACTACCCTATAGGCTGAAGGCCCTTGGGCCAGTCACTCAAACTCTCTGAGTCCCAGAGCCACAGGGGAACAAGAACCCTTATCTCACTGCCTCGTCCTGGGCTTCCTACCAAGAGAATGATCACAGGCGGCAGTGTCCCTGCTTCTCAGTGGCCACACCCCCTCTGGAAGGCTTAGCATGGAATTTTTCCTTCTGTACTAGTTTCTCCAGATCACCCCTCTTCGTTCTGCCAAAGGGTTTCCTCCACCTGCTGGCCCGGTGACCTTCCTTGTGCTCAGCTCTCAGCTCAGGGCCTCCTCAGGAAGAAGCCCTCCCTGACTTCAGATTGGTTCAGGTCCCTATTACTGCTCCAGAAACAAGTGTCCCCTCCACGCACTGCTTGGATTATTTGCATTTGTCCCTGCTCCTAGGCTCCTATAGGAGCTGTGTCCCCTCTGATGCCCTTGTGGCCCCAGCACCTCCTAAAGACCCTGGCACAGGATCAGAGTCCACGAAATGGATCCTGTTATTAGAATATTGGTACCCAGAGCCTCCGGGGGCGTAGCCAGGGCATGCACTTCACCTTGCCCCTGCCGGGCCAAGCAGTGCACGTCCTCCTTCTGCCTCTGGATGATGTAGCCACCTCTGTCTTGTCCCATTTAGGAAGCCTTTCTGTCTGGATCCTCACCCAGGCAGGGGGGATTTTCATTGCATTCTAGATGTGCAAACTGAGGCCACAGGAGGCCACGTGATTTGCTCAAGCCCCTGAAGCTGGGAGGTGGCCAGGCCTTGAGGCAGTGGTGGTCCTAGCACCCTAGTTTGAAAGTGAGCCCTGATTTAGGGGTTCTACCGTAGTTCCTCTTCTCCACGAGCTCTTCCTGCTCAACTCATTGCACAGAGGGCTGAATTGTCCTTCATTTAATTCTCACCACAATCCACCACCACTCCCCTAAAAAACTGGTATTCCCATTTTACAGGAAAGAAAATGGACGATCCATAGGACTGAGCACCTGTCCCATGCCATGCAGCTCTGAGAAGCAGAGCCTGAGTTCAGACCTGGATGCAGAAAGCCATGGGCCTGCCCCTGCATGCAGCCCAGCGCCACACACAGGGCCCCTGCATGGAATCCTACACCACACACACAGGGCCCCTGCATGGAATCCTGTGCCACACACACAGGGCCCCTGCGTGGAATCCTGCGCCACACACACAGGGCCCCTGCGTGGAATCTGGTGCCACACACACAGGGCCCCTGCGTGGAATCCTGCGCCACACACACAGGGCCCCTGCGTGGAATCCTGCGCCACACACACAGGGTCCCTGCGTGGAATCCTGCGCCACACACACAGGGCCCCTGCGTGGAATGCTGCGCCACACACACAGGGCCCCTGCGTGGAATCCTGTGCCACACACACAGGGCCCCTGCGTGAAATCTGGTGCCATACTCACAAGTCCCCTGCGTGGAATCCTACGCCACACACACAGGGCCCCTGCGTGGAATCCTGCGCCACACACACAGGGCCCCTGCATGGAATCCTGCACCACACACACAGGGCCCCTGCATGGAATCCTGCCCCACACACACAGGGCCCGTGCAAGGAATCTGGTGCCACACACACAGGGCCCCTGCAAGGAATCCGGTGCCACACACACAGGGCCCCTG
>CAUYPK010122921.1:0-32829 GCA_963574355.1 Loris lydekkerianus
GTAAATGTAGAATATAAATGTCTTAACACAATAACTAAGAAAATGCCAGGAAGGCTATGTTAACCAGTGTGATGAAAATGTGTCAAACAGTCTATAAAACCAGTGTATGGTGCCCCATGATCGCATTAATGTACACAGCTATGATTTAACAAAAAAAAAAAAAAAAGAATTCCCTTTATGACACTTTATGACAGTGATCTTCAGAGAATGATATGACACTTAGGGAATTGGATTTGGAGGAATTATTTTATTCCTAGCCTTTGGCATTTTTTGTTATTTAATGATAGCACCTTACCTATCACAGTAAGTTTTTTTTCACCTAAGAATGCATCGCCAAATACTCTAAGCTATTAAAGTCTTTAAAAGAAAATATTAAAGACCATTATCTATTTACCACTATCTATTTTCTCTCCTTTAAATGAGGTCTGACAATTAAGTTCTTGAACTCATTCTAAAAAAACTGCTCCATACCTCAAAGTACTCCCCCGAGAAGCTATGCAAATTGCTGCCAGAACCTGGTCTGCCCTTCAAACTCAATTTTGACCATGAAAGCTCTTGTTACACTTGATGTCCTGAATGTCATCAAAATGTCTTTTTTTCAATGTTTACCTTTAGGTAAAGAAAAAATTCATTGGGGGCCAGATCAGGTAAATAGGAAGGTATTCCAATAAAACTCCTTCAGAGACAGTGCTGAGTGAGCTGGTCCATTACTGTGACTCCAGAGCCAGGAGTAGTTGGCCCAGATTTTCCTGTTTTTATATTGATGTTTACTTGGTCTGCTATACTTTTCATAGGCAGCTGACAATTTTGATTTACAATTTGACAAATTTTTGTAATATTGTAATCAGTTCTTTTGGTTACTGTCCACCCTGAGCTCTTTTTATCAGTGATGCTTTCTTTCCCCTCAGAAAAATGTTTATCCCTTTGTACACTACCATTTTCTGCATGGCATCATCCCCATAAATTAGGACTAACACGTACCTGGTTTCACTTCCACTGTTGCCAGGTTTAACAAGAAATTTACAGATATTTGTTCATTGCTCTAATTCAGGCTCCAACATTTTTGTGAGGGCACACAAAACACACAACAATAACAATGAACTCCACTCAGCACAGACACCGGCACACATCAACACAAACAGAACTGTGAGACACTGATATACCAAGGTTCTGAAACCTCAGTGAGTTGATCCAGAGTGCTGCCAACACAAGTGCACAGTGGGTGGCATGTTTGTGAACTTAATTTTGAGACCTCATATGAATGGCGGAGTCATGATGCTCTCATCTTTCATTCTATTTAAAAACTTGAACAGCAGCTTATGGTGAAACTAATGTGGTGACTTCTGGCTTCTTCACCTGCTAGGGACTTCCCTACCAATATCTGATTTATACTTTACATATACCCCAGTTTCTAGTCAATAATTCCAATTTGCAAATTACCTTTGTTCTTTTACATCTGTTTGTACCTCAGTGACCACTGTTGCCCTCATTTTCAATTTATTCCTATCATAAATTATTTCATTCAAGAAAGACTGTCAGATTTCAAAATTTAAGAAAAAGGAGTCATTTTTAATCACTGTGAATACGCTGAAGCAATGCAGCTTTTATTTATTATGTAACTGAAATTACTTATATGATTAATCTTTGCTGAGTCTAAGAAATCTGCATGGGCCAGTTCAATCAGCCTGACCAGAAATGGCAAAACACTAAACGGTGAATCACACATGTATTTTTTCTAGCTTCTTAATACAACATGATTTTATAAATGTAATTACCAAGATAATATAAATATGATTTGAGGAATATTTTGTAAATTCTTCAGTTAAATTAAAAAAATTAAGGAGCTCACTTTCGAAGTAGATCAGAGTGTAAAACAACTGTAAATAATGACAAAGACTTAGAAGTGTATAGAGAGAGTAATAATGGAAGAGATTCCTATTCTGAGATGCTATTTTGATTTTTATTTTGTTATTTTTATTTTTTTAGATCTATTCATAGGTGACCTTTGTAAGTCTCTTTCTTTCCAGTATGGATGCAAGTTATTTAATAGGTCTGCAGACATTTTTGCATCAGACTTTAACAATACTGTCACAAAGGGAAAAAAGAAACAATACCAATCAAACAAAACCTCACCCTAAGTTGGCACTAGAAAACACAAGGAAAGCTATTGCTTCCTCAAGCTAATACCCATATATTTTTTCTAATTAGGGAAGGTTATGCTCTGGTTCAGCTTACTGCAAACAAACTCAATTGTTAGAAAAATCAATAACACTGAACAACATCAAAAATACTGACGCAGTGATATGGCTGTTTGATGAGAGAATGTATGGAATGTCTTTGATTGCAATGTTGTTTGTTCATCCATGGATCTGCCGTAAGAAGAGAAGCTCTATTACCCTCCAGAAAAAGAACATAAGCACTGGCACCATCCTCCTTAGTGTACAATTTGTATGTGTGTGCTTGTAGGCAATCTGTTCCAATGGAATATTAACGCTTACCTGATATAATATCATAAAAGTCAGCCAGGTGTTGTAAACAAAGTTGATAAAAGAAAGAACGATTATCTCACCAATTGCTTTTCCTAAAGTAAATTACATTATAAGGCTGCAGCATAAAATTTGCCTTTGACTAAGAAGCTTTTAATGGTAACATTCTCAGAAAACATAGCAATAATTGCAATATTTTTCTATGACCCCATAAACATTACAAAACATGTGTGTGTATATAAATATATAATTTATATACATAAATATATTATATACGTTATTTACATATAAACTCATTGTATATATACTTTATAATTTACAATTATATAATTATGTATGTTATTTAAACTTAATATCCATATATTTGTATTAATATAATATCAATACATTATATTAACATATAATATGTAAATATATATGGACATATTATTATGTTTTCTCATACTAGGTTACATTATCTTCAATATTGTTATATTACATATGTATTACCTGTATATGTCAAATGGAAATATATTTACTAAATGATCATATACTACATAAAGTTCCATTTTTCTACATTTTCAGGTGAAGGGACATGATTCGGAGATGTTAGTTGATTTACTCATGGTCACACAACTAAGAAAGAGCAGGAACTGAAATCTAAATCTGAAGTCCTCTAATCTTCCTCCATGCTACAACCACTTTCCTGTCAAGTCCAGAAAAAAAATGGAAAATATGCAGGTTGATTTTACTATTAGAAATCCAGACCGAACCTTCATATTTGAAGTGTGGTGGCTGAAAATTTACTAGTACTAATCATAAAAAACTAAAAATGTCATTTTTTTTTTTTATCCAGATGACTTCTGGTTGCAATGCTGAACCAGTCTGTGTGGTATATTTCATTGGCTCAGTGCATGATTTGGGGATTTTTCTATTCAGCTTTGTTTTATAGAAAGCTGTTGCAGCAAAACTACCCATTAATATGACAGGCATTTTTATATTCATGGGATTTTTTTTTTTTTTGTAATCAGCCCTTTTTTTGCACCATTCACCTTGTAGCACAAAAGACAGCAGATTGGTTTCAGGAGTGCCATAACTGTGTTTTAACTTCAGCCCCAAATAGAATCTAACTCTGACCTTAGCTCCATGTACACCACAATTTGGCCACCAATTCTCTTAATTAATATGTTTTTTTTGTGAATCTAAAGGTAAATGACCTTAAAGAAATTCAATTCTTATTCACCTATGCTCTTGTTTCATTTTCACTAGTCCATTACAGATTTATTTACCTAAGTGTTCACTACAAATTAGGTTTAAGAAACATCAGGTAGAGCCATCAGAGGCACCATTTCATCTTCTTAGGACCCATATATAATTTTTCTCTTCCCCAAATGATATTTACATAGCTTGTGTATAAGGGTAACTTTGCTTAATAATGCACAAATGCCAGGACATGAATATATACAGCTGTTTTGTCTATCAGTCCCTTTGGGAAAAGTAAAATTATTTCAGAATGATAAAAGTGATAGCATTGGGACATGGCTGAAATGATAAAATGATAGCATTGGGACATGGCTGAAATGCAACAATGGTGTGCTAATTAAGAGACCAAATGTGGTCAGCAAAGGGACATAGTGCTTTTCTTCTTGAATCTATGACTGCAAACAGTCACAATGATGTGAGAAGCTTTCAGAGTCACTCCCAGTTAAGAATTTTTCACCTTCCACATATTCTAGATTTCCCCAGTTAATAATCATTAAAAGTTTATAGTGAGAAAGTCACAGAGGCCCTTTTGTTGTAATTGTTAGGGTTTAGAGTCACTGGGAACACCCTTCTCACCCAGGGGATTTTAAAAGCCAGTCCCACCCCCTCCCCATAATCCTCTCCCCTAACACTCATTTCCCATCCCTTCACAAAATTGCCAGGGTAATTGACTCTTAGATGAGATGAGTTTGACTTTCTATCCTGATTTTGTGACAGAAGTTCTTTTGGTGAGCTTCTTTGTTTGAAAATGCACAATAAAAATGGCTTTAGAATGAAAAGAAAAAATTTTTTTTCACTTGCAAGACTCATGCCAGACCCTTGTCTCTGCTTTAGTTTTATAACAGCTGGAGGAAAAAAAAAAAAAAGAATTGAAATAAATCTACCAATCATTGCTTATAATTATGGGAATGAGGACAGCTGTGTGCTCACGTAGTGCATCTGCTGGATTGATCTGTCTAGTTATCCTTTGCTGTGGATCTATCCTACTATCCTAAATTTTCAAATTAAAACTTTTAAGTGATTGCTGACCAGAAAAACCAAAAAAGATCCTCTTTGACAAGAAATGAAATTTCAATTTATAGTTTCAAAAACTATACAGGATCTAAAAATATAAAGTGAAACAAATAAATTATTTAAAATAACAAAATGTTATAAATTTAAACTAATATACATATCTCATCTACACATTTTTAAGCCAAAGTTTATATAATAGCAATATAACAAAGATATGAGACTAATATTCAACTTTTTCATCCTTTACACTATTTCTGCAGATTTCTATACCCCAAAGAGCTGTGGAAATACTTGGGATTTTTAAAGGGTCATTCTGTCATTATTTGTTGTTGACAACAGAAAATAGGTGCTGTCGATGTACAAGTCATAGTGAAGACCAGAAAGGAAAAAGTAATTTATGAGTGAGGAATGTGGTTCTCCCATGTTGGGAGGCAATGTGGATACTGGAGTGATGGTTTTAAACTTGAGAGAAAAACTTTTGAATGGCGTTCTGAGTTTAATTTATAAGGAATGAAATGTAAGTTATTGAGAGGCATATGAAAAATTAGAGCATTCAACCTGAGGGTAGTTTGAAAGACAGACAGAAGAAGAGAGCTGTGAAAGGAGACTGGTTAAGGTGCTATGATCTCAGTACAAGGTAATGAAGGTGGCAATGGAAATAGAAAGCCTAGTATAAGCTCAGAATAATCTACAGGCTATAAGACATGTCATAAGATAAAAGGAAAATATTATAGTATGATAAAAGTTAAAGCCTGAGTAACTGAGAGGGTAACGTGATTAGAGATAGAAATAAGGATGTTCTTAAAGTACTTGAACTTTGGAATTTCCCAAGATGCAAGGATGGTTGGTACTTTAGAAAGTCATGACCACACAACTATAAGAAGATATCATAAAAGCAAGTATGTGTGTTATGTTAACAATAAATACTCAAATAAATACATTTCATATTTTTATTGCAATTTGTGAGTAATCACATTAAAAGAAGGATCACATGTTACAGAAACGTTGCCACGGTGATGGCTGAATGAAAGAGAGTTCTCATTTTGGCAATGAGAATCAATCTCAAAGATTGTCACAGCCAAAGGGTAAAAATATTTAGTTAAAGAAATACAGAGAAAACAATGTACAAGGAACATTTTTATTTTTTGAAAAATTATAATTCTTAAAAATTTCTGAACACTTTAGGTTATAGGTGATAATAAAATTGTGATACATTTTAACATCCTAAAGGTATGATCTGTCTGTTAGCCATTATTTAAGCAGAATGAATAAGAGTAACATTACCTACCTAATAATCCATTTAGAAGGGACAACATAATATTGAAGAACTAGAAAGGAATGTAGAGCCAGGCGTGGGACTGAGCTGGCCACTTTATGTGCCCTTCAGCACATCAATTAACCTCTCGGAAATTTCCTTCCCTGGTCTATGAAGTGGGAAAATATTACCTAATTGGGTTTCTCCGATCTGTGAGGATGAAATGAGATAATGTGCAAGAACTCTGTCAATGTTCAGGTCAGCTGTTATTAGTCCCATTAGATTGTCTGACCAAATCCTTTGCTCTGCGGTGCAATCCAAAACGTTATCTCTACAGCAAGTACTAATGTAATACCTCCTGGAGGATACACCTGAGGGAACTTCTGCCAGGACATCCCAGGTGGGAGGAAAAATTGATCTCTTTGTCCTGGCACACAGAATGAAACAACTCGCTAAGTGAGCCCTGTTCAAATTCCCATGATTCTCTGCCTTGGGAGCAAGAGCTAAAGGAAAGTATTAATGGTAATAAAATGACAAAAGATTCACAATATTGCCTTGTAGGGCCATTTTCCCTATAGGACGGAATCCTTCAGAATTATCTCGCACTTTCCTGATGGCTTTAATCAAGCATTACATGGCTTCTCTGTGCTCTCCTGAGCTCCCCAGATGCTGCAACTATAGGAGGGTTACTATCCTGACTGAGGTGGTGAAACTATGCAATATAGACAAAAATCTTGTCTAGGAAGGTGAGCTTGGGATGAGAGGAAGGAAAAAGGTTTTTTCTCTTCTGTGATCTGGAATTGGTTCCCAAAGCAGCCTGGAAGAAAGGAAAACTTTCAACAAAGACTATTAGAAGGGGGTGGCGCCTATGGCTCAAAGTGGTAGGGTGCTGCCCCCATATACTGGAGGTGGTGGGTTCAAATCCGGCCTTGGCCAAAAACTGCAAATAAATAAATAAATAAATAAAGAGTATCAGAGGGCTTGCCTGGAAGTAGGCTGCAAATGAACTGCAAGTGGATAATATTCACTTTGAAATTTAAATCTCTTAGCTTCTCTGATCTTAAAGATAACATTCTGGAGAATGCTTCTTTATTATGTTGAAGCAGAAGTTATGAAAATCTCCTAACCTATAAAATAATCAGCCTTTATAGGATGAAGCATTTTGTAGATGAAATTCTCCAGTAACTTGCTATAAAATGCACATTGTTACACATTTCCTTTAAATCAATAAAAGAATAGCTGAATGTTAAGATCACTATGTCCAGAAAGGAGACTTACTGATTATTAAATGAACTCTAGCTGCTAAGTTGCTAATTGAATGTACTTCCTATGAAAATTGATTATTTGATAGTTTAGGTGGAAATATATTTCTGAGGTGCTTCATGGCTTGAATCATAGGAAAAAGACTTATTTTGCTATAACCTTTTTAGCAGTTCTTTTTCTAAGTGTTAAAAACAAAGTAGAAATTAAAAATTTTAAGGATCTCAATGAGACCCTTATGGTTTATCTTCTTTAAAATGTTGTGGGCCTTATTATAGGGTTAAAATACTATGAAAAGATCAGTGTAAGACTTAGCTTCCTGGCAATGCCGGATTTGGACAAAGTCATGACTCAGTGCAGCATGGCCTGTGACCTACACTGGGGATCCTTTACATACTCTTCTTTTGATGAACTTTAAAAAATTTTTTCCATGCCAAACCTTCCTTTGGAATTTGCTGCCTCACTCCAAAAGCTCTGTTCTCTATAGCAATAGTCTACAAACTATTTTGATGATGCACTCTTATCCATAAAACATATGTGAATACCTACCCTTAGAATATGTATATACCCTTCAGAATATAAAGTACAAGCGTGGACTATTGTATGACCATATTAAAAACATCATAAAACATGTACTAAATAGAAATTTAAAGAGAGCTATAAGGCAAAATAAGTATTAATATATAACATGGCTTTAATATAACATGGCTTTATTTTCACTGTATTTATGTCAAATACAAAAATATTTTTGTCCTCAAAATTAAATGTGTTCTAGCTGATTAAATTGGGGTTTCTTTGTGACCAGAGATAGTACTTGAGGTTGGAGAAATGTTGTCTTTTCCATTTGTTTGATGTTTACCTGTGCTTGTCATATTAATATTATCTTCAACCACAGTTCCTTATAGAACCGTTAAGACATTTGCCTAGTTTAAAACCATTTGTCCATTTTGTAAGGGTTAATTTAGTTAAAACAAGATAATACTATAATTAGTCCATGTAGCAGTTTCATGAGTATTTTAATTAGTCACACTAAGATGACAGCACATGAACTGAAAAAACCTTAATCACCCTGTCTGTAAGGTGGGACTTTCACTTTTTCTTGGAGAAATTCTTTAAATCACATGTGTGATATGTGAGTGGCTAAAGCATGGCAGTGTCAAACTGTATTTTTAATATTGGTAAAGCTTAAGATCTTGTTTAAAATAGAGATATAAGTATAGAAATGCTTATATTTTCTCCCCATATCCCAATGGGTTATCTTGAGTAACCTTGAGGATTTACAGTCTTGACTTTAGAATCCAATTCTTTGTGGAAAGTGTCAGAGTTCTCATAAGTTTTCTTTCTTCTTGTGGCGTAGCTGGTCATAGTGGTTTCATGGGTTTTGTGGCATAGTTGCCACATACATACCAATTTAACCTCAGGTCTAGAATTAACCCTACACTGCCAATACTATTGTAGTTTAGTTCTATTTTGTTTCTTTTTAATAACAACACATTTGGCCTGACAGTCATCTGTTATCTCTGTTTCTAATAACTAATTCTCCACTAAGGGGAGATAGGTAACTCACAATGCTTCCAGCAGTTACTCACCAAAAATGGGAAGAGAATGAAGACATATTTGTGGAACTTCAACAAATGAGATCACCGAGGCTAGAGGAGACAAAGATCTCAAACCTAGTGTACCCCATCAATCCTGCATCTGCAGAACTAAGGATGGAAGTAGCCTCTTAGCCTCCTGAAATGCTGTTGCCTATTATCGCTCCAGACTCAGTGGGTGAAGGATTAGACTCCTTCAGTTAGACTGAAGAAATTCATGAATGCAGAGCAGAGATGTGGCCCTAGATTGAGATCAGTTACTGTGAGTGGAAGCTAAGGCTTCCAGAAATATGCTGTGGTAGGTAGAATAATGGCACCCCAAAGATGTCCACATACTAATCCTGCAAATCTGTGACTATGTTGTATTATATGGCAAGGGATAATTATGGTAGCAGGTGGAACTGAGGCTACTAATCAGCTGACCTTAAAATATGGAGATTATTCTGGATTATTTGGGTAGGCTGAATGCAATTATAGAGCTCCTCATAATGGAAAGAAAGAGGCAGGAGAGTCAGTGTCAGAGAATTGCAACATGAAAAACAACCCAAGTAGACATGGTTGGCTTTAAAGACGGAGAGGGGGCAAAGAGCCAAAGACCCTAGGCAACCTCGAAAGCTGGATAAAAGAAAACCAATTCTCCCTTAGATCCTCCAGAAAGGAACACAGCCCTGGCAATACTTTATCATAGCCTTAGAAGTCCTATTCCAGACTTCTGACTTTCAGAACTATAAATTTATAAATTGGAATTAAATTGCAGTTTTTGCAGTAATTTCTTACAATAGCAACAGAAAACAAACATAGATGACTTAGGAAAAAGAATATTCACTTTAAAAGAATGATTCATTTGTGGGGAATGCAGAGCAAGAAGAGAAAATAAGGATGCAACACAGAGGAGACTCTTGGGGAAAAGTATCAGATAGGTGCCTTCCCTTGGGGATCTGGAAAGGGGAGGTCATGCTTCTCATACAATCTTAGGTTTCCTTTTCTTATAATACAGTATAGTTTATACTCTATCCAGCCTTCCAGATTTATATGGTGCTGAAACCAAGAGAAAATGGAAGTAATAGAAGAGGGGTAGCTTGCCCTGAGCTGGTTGACTCCACTGTTATTTTGAGAACTCTAGGTTGAAAGGGGACTTTTCCAAATGGTTCAATCACTGATGAGATACCTTATCAAGGAAACTATGCATGTTTGGAAAGAACTACAATTATTGACTTGATGGAAGAGTGAATTTCCAGACATTATCTTCTGCAGATATTGATTCATTTTCCTCTTCTTTCCTGAAATGCCACGAGGCAGCATGCCAGCAGGCTGGGGAGCTGAACCTAGTTTAATGGGTCATTCTGTGCTGTGCTCCACCCTGGCGTCTGATCACAACTGCTCAGTACTGTGACCTTACAGCTTAATCAGTGGCATCTGAGACCCACAAGTGTCATATGTTCATGTGTGTGAATACATGTTTATGTAACACATATCTGTATTAAATGTTAAATCACTTTTGCTCATTCCTTTATATAAATGACATGATGTCCCTGAATGAAAACAAACAAACAAAAAAAACACCATTAAGTCCTTCCCTCTGATTTTGAAAGACGATGTATAGGATTGTCTGTTCTCCAACAAACAACACTCTCTTTGTTCGTGTACGTATTGCTTCTCCAAAGAACAGAGATAAATTCAGAATCAATAATAATTTCTTCAGACTATTTTATTGCTATCCTAATGTTTCAGATGTCATTTCAGGTAATTGCCCTAGCAATGACCCGGAAGACTTAAATGAATAAACCTTCTAGTGGTTAAATCTGTTTCAGCTTGCACAGAAAGAAAGTTTGAACCTTCCTTGTGCTCATTGGGTTTTTTTTTTTATTAAATATATTTTGTAGATTTTCAACATCTATTAAAGAGAATGAATATAAATAGCTGTTATACTTATGTAACTGATTTGCCATTAAACTCAAATAAATCCCTGGTATGTATCAATGTTGATGATTCTGCTTAGAGAAATAAGCCAGGATAGAGATAATTCAGTGGCTTCTTAATTCTTATTTGGCATATGGTATTATTTAAAGGGTGATACCAACTTTGAGAAAGGATTGTCAGACTTTAAGATTCACGAATGGATTTGCTTAAAAAGAGCATGTGTCATGAAGGTATAATTGTGTTTTATGGTACCCCAATGGGATCTTATCCTATTTCATGGAGAGATTTTTAATTATATTTAATATGATCTGATTTGTATTAAATAAAGCTGCAGGTTATTTGCTGAAAGTCAGTTGGAGACATGTACAATGAAAAATACGACTGTGACTAGTCACATATGCAGTTGTGAAGGTCAGAAGTCTAATTCAGAGAATGACTCTAAATCTTGAACAGAACTCCAATTAGTTAAATCAATTTATGTGATTGGTTTAAATTTCTGGAGCTACTTTTCAGCTACTGCTCACTGAATAAACATATATTGCGAAGTTACTTGAACTAGGAAATGAGCCAGAAACTGGGAATACCCAAAAAAGTAAGAAGTAGTCGTTGTTTTAAAGAATTTGCAGTCAGGTAGGTAGGAGGAGAAAACAGTCTAAGCAAGGAAAGAATTGGCATGCAGTGATGTAAGTGCTATAATAGCTGTCAGAGAGGCTTCTTCAAAGTACTAGCAGTTCTCAGAGGGAACGTGATTAATTCTTTCAGGTACCAGAATCATAAAAAAAAGTAGCTGTTGAGTTTAGATTCGCTTCCCTTCCTTTTGCTTCTTTTCCCTCCCCTCCTCTTACTTTCCTTTTCCTTTCTGGTAACCTTGTCCCAGAAAGGAGTTCCATAAAATGATACATAAAAGACAAGATATCAAATTTTAAAGTAAGGGAAGAAAAGGAAAAATTCATAAATCTGGGAGCATTTAAGTTTGGTGTACAAATAATTAAAATTGGAATGTCTTATTGTATTGTTCCCTTGACCAGTATTAACACACTGTGGTATGTGTATACCATGGTATACCATTCAGCCATTAAAAGAGATGGAGACTTTACATACTTTGTGTTAACCTGGACTGAGGTAGAACATGTTTTTCTTAGTAAAGCATCTCAAGAATGGAGAAGCAAGAATCCAGTGTACTCAATTCTAATGCAAAGGCACTAGATGAGCTAATACAAGTGGTAGGGGAGGGGAATGAGGGAGCAGGGAGAGGGGAAGAGGGAAGGGGTGGGGGACACAGCGTATGGGTGTATGGCACACTTCTTGGGGGCAGGACACAATTTATCTAACAAATGCAATCAGTGTGACCTAATTCTTTGTACCCTCAATGAATCTCAAACGATTAAAAAAAAAAAAAAAAAAAGAAAGAAAAAGAAAAAAAATCAGCTTACAAAATATCCTCAGAAATGTAGTTTGGAAAAAATTCATACTCTTGATTATACATGGGGTTCACATTTGACTCTGAAAATTCTGGCCACCATTGGGAAAAAGAAAAGGTGACGGGTGTCACTACTGAGCATTGATAAGATAAATACAAACCAATCCTAGGGAAGAAGTTAAACTACTCTGGGCCTGAGAATAGCCAAGGAGACATGCTTCAAGAAATAAGATGCATCAGAAATATGTGATAACATCTTTGACAAGATCCTTGAAAAAGGAGAACCATGTCAGCTCGTATATACAGAACGAGTATGACTTATTAGGGAAGAGCAAAGAAGATATACATTATGAGGAAGGAAAATACACATGCTACTTGCTGAAAGCCCATACACATTTTCAGCTAATTTGGTAGAGTGAGAACATAGAAGGAATGGGTCACAGGGAAGTGTCATGGAGTTAATACTAAAGAGAAACATGAAGGCCACATTATGAAGGATCTGCAGCCACAGATAGATCTCCTCACAAGCTGGCATAGAATGGGCAATACAGTAAACACACTATTAGCCAAGATGATAATCTCCATCAGTCAGGCATGGTGAGACTGAAGAGAAGGCTAAATGATGACCAACAGAGGCCACCCCTACCCTTTTATCTCTTGAACAAAATGTGTGCTGGTTTCCCTGGCAACATGGGCTCAATTTCTCAATAAGAATGGAGGCAAAAGTGTATCCTGTTGGCAGCAAGTGAACAGAGTTCAAGAAAAGCTCTTTGGACCAAGGTATCCACCTTTTGAAAGAAACTTAGAATATTAAAAAATAGCTTTGAGGTGACAGGAGTATAAATCACAAGTGGATACAGTTGAGACAGAGTAAAACATTTGGGATATGCTGATGGACAAAGATAGAAATTCTGATCCTCAGGGTTCAGTTATAGCTTAATTGTGTCTTTACAGATCTGTGGGCAGATAGATTTACCTACCTGGGTCTCAGTTTCCTAAAAGTTAAATGAAGTGATTAGATGAAATCCCAAAGGATCCTCCCCCATTGATGTGTAACTATTCTACCACTCACTGGGAAGGCAAAATAGTCCTGCCTGGTGCATATAGCATACAACCATGACTATTGGCCAAGCTACTTTTTTGGTCCTGAGAACCAGTATTCCCTTTTATAAAATATTCTCAGACACTATAGCCTCTTTACTCAGAACAAGAGCATTAAGCCCTAAAAAGCTATACATGATGCTTTCACCCTATGGTAATGAACCTGAACTCAGGAATGTTCTAGTTAATGATAATTATTTTTTGTCAGAAGGAACCATCAATAGTTTTCATTTGAAAGCTAACCTGGAAGAAGTCAGAAAAAACATGAATTTGCTTAAGAAATAAGAAGTAAGTTGCTTAGTTATTGGGAGGATAGAGGAAGACAGGGCAAGGAGGGCTAACTGTATCTTCAGCATCTTGGAGGTAAATTTAGTAGAGATTGAAAATGGAAAACAAATGCTAGAAGTCTCTGAGGGATGCTGAGTAATGTAGGGCTACCGTTGAGCTGGATTTTATCAGCACAGCTGCCTATGGTGGGTCTCATACCCTAAAGCTCTGAAGAACCCTGACACATATGATAGGTTTGCCCAAAAGGGATAGTGTTCAAAATCATGCCTGCCAGTTAGCTAAATCCCAGTGAAGCTTTGATTCTCCCTGAAGAGAGATCAACTGTGCAAGTGTGCCAACTCTCCTTCTGAATAGCACTATAATTATTCCTCCACAAATCAGTATAGAAACTCAATTCTTGAGGCTCTCTCTGGTTGTCTCCAAATTGACTAGACACCACAGCTTAACGCACAAAGGCAAAAACATCTCAAGGTCTCATTACAGCCAAAGCTAAAACCCTATCAGCTAACAAACATGGCCCAGCTATGTTTTTTCCTCTTTCTGGGTGGATAGAAAGCAAAAGATAGGTCATAAGTGAGGTGTCTGGGGACCACCTCTGCCAGCATATGGAGCTTTATAAGAAATGAAAACACACTCATTGAGCTAGATCTGGGGTAAATATTTAAAAAAAGAAACATGAAACATATCACATTTTACCAGAAGAAATGTATTAGAGTTTTGTGGTGGAGGAGAGGTGGAGAGTGGCGTAAAGGTGCTCATCATAGGTAGAGTTCTCTGGAATGGCCTGGCCTTCCCTCCACTTTTTGTCCTCTTCCTCACATTAATTCTTCCTTGAATCTTGTCTTTCCATATTTGTTATTTCTAAATCTGTTCTAGATGGAGATTTTACAAATGTTCTAGATGGAGATTTTACAAATGAGGATAAAGTCAGGATCACTGATGTTCAAGTAAGATAAGGAGAGGAGAAAGAATTTGTCTTGCCCATTCCCTTAAATACATGTCTTATAGGTTTCCATTTTGACTGACATTATCCAAATGTCCTTCTTACAGAACAACCTGGTAGAGGTAGATTATAGGACAGTGGGAAAAATGAAATACTAGGTAACAAAATACCACCAGGTGAGGGAGCATGCAGAGGGAGCAATGGGTGACAGGCAGGCTTTACTCCATTGTCAACAGACTCTAGTACTAGGTCTAGTACTAGGTCTAGTACTAGGTAGACCTAAATTTAAGACCTCAATGTTTGGGAGGCCAAGGTGGATGGATTGCCTGGACTCAGGTGTTTGAGACCAACCTAGCAAGAATGAGACCTCATCTCTAAAAAATAGCTGGGCGTTGTGGCAGGAGCCTGTACTCCCAGCTACTTGGGAGGTTGAGGCAAGAGAATCACTTGAGCCCAAGTATTTGAGGTTGCTGTGAGTTGTGACACCACAGCACTCTATTGAGAGTGAAGAAATGAGACTCTGTCTAAAAAAAAAACAAAAAAGATCCACATGTTTACTTATGAGCTGAGCAACCTCCATTTCTACCTAGAGTTTGAGTCTATGTCCTCTATGAGTGATCTTCCTTCTTTCTTTCTTTCTTTCTTTCTTTCTTTCTTTCTTTCTTTCTTTCTTTCTTTCTTTCTTTCTTTCTTTTTTTTAGAGACAGAGTCTCACTTTATTGCCCTTGGTAGAGTGCTGTGCCGTCACAGCTCACAGCAACCTCCAGCTCTTGGGCTTAGGTGATTCTCTTGCCTTAGCCTCCCCAGTAGCTGGGATCACAGGCGCCCGCCACAATGCCCGGCTATTTCTTTTTGCAGTTTGGCCGGGGCCGGGTTTGAACCCAACACCCTCGGTATATGGGGTCGGTGTCCTACTCACTGAACCACAGGTGCGGCCCTATGAGTGATCTTTCTTACTGTTTCCCTCCATAGAAAAAAGTAGAAGTGACACTGTGCTAGTTTGGGAGCCTCGTACTTAATGGACTATTAGTTCCCACTTCCTATCTCTCGGAACACTTGTTCTAGTCTAGGTGACGCCAGTCTGACAATGCTGAGGCCACCATGCTGGGAAGAATAATGTAGCCATGCAGAGAGGCTGCCTGGAGAAACAGATGCCTGACCAGCCCCGAGCTGTTCCAGCTGAGGTAGAGTCATGTCAGCCAAGTTCCCTACAGATGATTCTAAGGCCAACTCCTGTCTGACAGCAGCCAGGTGTCAGAACTACTCAGCTGAGCCGACTCAGTCCACAGAAGTGCGTGCATTAACAATAAAGCATTATTTTAAGCCACTGTCTTTCAGGAATGTATATTGCATGTATAATGCATAACTGGAAGAGTAACCCTGAGCAACTTATCCCACCTCTCTAGAGATCATAGAAATGTCTATCTCTGAGGGAGGTTGTAAGGCTTCAGTGAGATAAACTTTATAAAGCAGTTAGCAAGAAACGTGTATTCAATATTATCCATTACAATATTCAGAATTTCTGTTCGAAAATTCAGAATTTGTCAAAATTTTTTTATTATTATTAAATCATAGCTGTGTACATTAATGCAATCATGGGGCACCATACACTGGTTTTATAGACCGTTTGACACATTTTCATCACACTGGTTAACATAGCGTTTCTGGCATTTTCTTAGTTATTGTGTTAAGACATTTACATTATACATTTACTAAGTTTCACATGTACCCTTGTAAAATGCACCACAGGTGTAATCCCACCAATCATCCTCCTGCCCATCCTCCCCCTTCCCTCTTCTTCCTCTCCCCCTTCCCCCTGAATTTGTCAAATTTGTAAAAGTTATACTATCTGTTGAGTATGGGCACCCTTGGTGAGGTCTACAATGGCCCTGTCATCAAACACACTAACATTTCTGTAGTAAAGCAGATGAATAGTCATATTAAGAGGGATAAATAAAGATAAATAATATCCCAGTAAGTTTCAGGCACTAAATCCATCCAAGTTGGACTGAATAAGTTACCACAAGGACATCTGGTTTTAAAAAGCTCTTTTCAATTTTGGAATTTTGTATAAAGGATAATGTACTCATATTTTTCACTAAATGTAGGCACCACATACTTCAGCCTTCATTTCTCTTTTTTATATTCCTATGATATAATAGAGGCTAGCTTTTAATACCAAGTTTTAAATAAAAAACAGCACCTTTTATTCAGTTTTTGATATCACACTTGCTAATTGCTCGTAAAAAGCTTTTCCAACAGTCCTCTATTTTGGCAGCTGAAATTCACATTCAGCTATTTGTTTTTTTGTTCAAATGAGTGCGTGAGGGAAAAATGTGGCACTAAGAAAAAGTTATGGTCTGTCAAAGGAAATGCTATTTAGTAAGACTTACTGTCTGTAAGTCGGAATTCATCTGTTTTCTTTTTCTCTTCCAAAGAATCTGTCTCCCATTTTAATGACCCCATGGCATCCCAAAGCAGTATCCCAGGTAACCAGGAATAAGACTTGCAAGATCATCAAATAGATGCGTTAGGGAACTCTGTCATAGTTAATTCGCTTTTGCTAAATCCTCCAAGTGCTAATTTACCCAAAGGGCTTTTTCCCTCCACATTTAAATGAAACACAGTAGGAAGATGCCTCTCTTTTCATATACTTCACAATTATGACCATTTGAAGCATCTGGCATTGTCTATTTCATGTACAAAATATGCTGAAGGTAACATTTCCCCATGATGGAAAGCCAGGCAGGAATTGCTATAGGGAGGGAGGAGTAAAACTTTTTAAAGCTTATTTACTTCCTCAATGTGAACAGAGATAAATTCTTAAATATGTCTTTTCTTTTTTCTGGAAGAAAGAGTCATACAAAACCCCATTATTACGAGACATTTTCTTTTGTCTGAAAGTAACCAGATATCTCATGGCCAAATTACAGAGCAGTGACAACAGTTATTTAGTTCTGAATAACACAGCACTGCACGGCACTGCAAATCCAGAGCCAGAATGAACACAGTCACTGTTACTGACTGTGTACCACCTTCCACAGATGTCAAAAGCACTCAACCACAATGAATGCATTGTTTCAGTATAACCTCAAAACATCAATCTGGCTCTGAAGTCCTTGTTGTTGTTGTTGTTTTCTCATACACTCCCTTCTCAAAGGGGGTTTTTCTTTCTTTCTGCTTAGGAAATATAAAAATATATATTTAAAATCTCTCCATGCAAATATCTAAAAGCAGGGTCTTGATTCTTTTCTCGTACTTAAAAAGTATCATTTATGTATTTAGCAGTACATAAAAATGACTAGAGAAAAAAGGGAAAAGACTGGTCTAGTCACTCTGCTCTCTGAGTTTTGATATGGAATACCAATTTTACATACAAATACAAGTAGCAATTAATACAAATAAAAATAAAAACTTCACACCAAAAATTGAGAAACTGAATCAAAAGATATCTAGGGTGATAAGTGTTCTCAAAATAATGGTAACCGTGTAAGGTGATGCCTGTGTTAATTCGCTAGATTTAACCATTATACAATGTATATATACTTTAAAACATTATGCTGTTCATGATAAGAACATACAATGTTATGTGTATATTTTTTTAAAATATTTATTTATTTATTTATTTATTTATTTATTTGAGACAGAGTCTTACTATGTCACCCTCGGTAGAGTGCTGTAGTGTCACAGCTCATAGCAAACTCAAACTCTTGGGCTTAAGTGATTTTCTTGCCTCAGCCTCCCGAGTAGCTGGGACTACAGGTGCCTGCCACAATGCCTGGCTATTTTGTTGTTGTTGTTGTCATTGTTGCTTTATCAGGCCCGGGCCGGGTTAGAACCCACCAGCCCCGGTGCATATAGCTGGCACTTTAACCACTGAGTTACAGGTACTGAGACAGAATATCTATTTTTTAAAAATACTTTTGAGGGAACCCCTCCAAAATGTATTATTAACCTAAAGTATCTCTCAATCTTTTCTTTTTTCATCTGTGCTTGTTTCAATAGTTTTTGGATTCATGCCAATACTGTGCACGTGTTTAATAGTCACAAACTCACCTCACCATCAGTGAGAATGAAAAATTTATCTCCATCAAGAAGAGAGTACAGATTGATGTTTGTATTTGTTCCAGGTATCAGGTGGGGTGATAAAAAGTTAAAAGTGGATGAGACATAATTTCAGCTTTGGAACATTTCACAATCTACTCTAGATGCAGTTGAACAAAATTTACCATTTAAATTTTGTGAGACACTCTGGTATATAAATACAGTATGAGTAAAGATGGATAAACACACTGACACATATACACACAAACACACACACACACACACACACACACACATATATCTATAGGAATGATGACTTATAACTGGAAACTGTGAATGGGCTTGTTGTGGATCTGCAGTGGCAGAACTAGTTGGTCCAATGGAGGAGACTGGGTATGGACCACTGGCCAGAAGGCTGCACGGAAAACATAGCAGAGACTTGGGAATCTGAAGACATTCCAATTTAAGGTGAATCCAAGTGAACCAGAGAAAAATGTTGGGCACTGATCTAGTTAGGAGACTGATTTATCATCTGACAAGTTAATCAATGACTAGACAACAAGGGATGTTATCTCAGATAACAAGAGACAGAAAACTCAAGTTCACTGACTTTTCCTTGCAACCAGGAGGGCTTGGAAAACGTTCCCCTTCCCCTATATATCAGAACAACAATTTGTTCGCAACCAGCAGTAGTAGAGGGATGCTGAACAAGAGACCATGCTTTCTTACTTACGTGTGCACTTTACTGCTTACTTACTATTTCTTACTTCTGAACGATTATGCCCTAAGTGATCAGTTTAAATCAGAATGAGAATTTATTTTTCCTCTATTACACAGTGGATAGGGACTCAGGAAGAAGATAAGATCAGTTTAAGATTAAAGTGTGAACTGAAGTAAAATCTTAAATCCTTCTAAGATGCTTAAATCATAGCTGTGTACAATAATGCAATCATGAGGTACAATGTGCTGGTTTTATATACAGTTTGAAATATTTTCATCGAAGGCTATGTTAACCAGTTCGATGAAAATATTTCAAACTGTACATAAAACCAGCACATTGTACCTCATGATTGCATTATTGTACACAGCTATGATTTAATAAAAAAAATATTAAATCCTCCACCTAACTGAATGGACACCCTCTTGGCCAAGGAGACCCCAGAAAAGTTGAACTGTCAAAAAAAATAAATGAATAAATAAAAACTAAGTCATCGACCATGAAGAGAAGGGAAGCCAGACAAACTGCATCACCTTTTTGGAAATATTCTTTGTAACAACGAGGCACTAAATCACTAACAGCCCTAAGTCCAAGCAAGACAAGGCTTAACAAATCACTTGAGTTCCAATAAATGTCCAGTGGCTTGTTTCTAACTAACAGACATCTTTATTTTAAGTTAAAACATTCCAAGCTTTTAGAAAAAGCTTCATTTCTTTAACTAATTACAAATCAAAAGTTTTAAACCTACCTATAACCTGTAAGCCCTGTCCTAACTTTACAATGTCTCACCTTTTGGGGCCAATCCAATGAACACCCTCCACTTACTGACTTAGGATCTTAGGTGTAATTCCCATCTCCATGAATGTATAAAACCAAACTATCATTCAACTACTACAGGCACATTTTCTCAGGACTTCTTAGGGCCATGTGCTCCAGCCAAGTCACACATATCTGGCTCTGAATAAACCTCTTAAAATCATTTTACAGAGTTTTTTTTTCCATTAACAAAATAAGCATCACCCCTTCTTCTATCATAGGAATGAATAGTGTCTCCCCTATAGATCTCATCATTATAATTGAGAGCTGACTGTCTTCCTCATTCTAACTGCAAGATTTTCATCAAACTTCTTTTCAAAATTAATTTCCAAGGAAAATTTTCTTGAGAATTTCCACTCCTTTCTGAATAATACTCTATATTCTTTAAAACAATGAATGATATCCTTTTATAATTTAAAACAATTGAAGAATTTGCAAGATAATAATAGCAATGAATGATATCCTTTTATAATTTAAAACAATTGAAGAATTCACAAAGATAATAATAGCAATACATAATATCACATCATGCTTCCTATGCATAAGGTGTTAGGATAAACCCTGTATGTATGTAATTTCATTTATAATCAAACCAACCACATTCAGTAGGTTCTATAATTACCTTAGTTTTTCTGACAAGGGGTGGAGGGGTAAAGGATTGAAGAAATTTGTTTTTTGGTGATCTGTTAATAAGGGGTAAGGTCAGGATTTTCACCTAGGTTTGTCTCTAGAGTATAAGTAATTAAATATATGAAATGCCTTTGCAGCATATTTATCTGCATTGTTTCCTTTGAAACAAGGAGAAAAGCATGTAAATCAGGTTGATGAAATATTCTTATCCACAACTGATTCTCTAACTGAGGCAAAGGAAGGTTTAGTTCTATTCCCAGAGGCACACGCGCTGCCTCTGCACTTGTCAATGTATTGATTTATAATGATTCTTAAGTCTGGTCATCTGGGTAAATTTGACCTCGCTAAATTTCAACTCCTACATTTAGACTGGAAAAGCTAACTACAAGGCTAGAAGTATAGCTTACAATGTATTTCTATTGATGCTTGGTGCATTTGTAGCTACAGAGATTTCCTGAGGGAGTGGTAAGTGGCCCCTAGGCATCTATCAGGGGAAAAAATTGAGCAACAGCGCAATGAAGAGGATCTGGGAGCACAGGAGGAGCCTTGTTTGATTTGTTGCTCCTATTTCAGCCCCATGGAGGGTATTATTCAAACATATCAATATGCTCATATTAACTAATATTACACTGCTTATTTGGTTCCCAAAACTTGAAATTTCAACATAATGACAAGGAAGTTTACTTACGTCAATTGTTGGTAGATAAATTATCTGAAAAACATGAGTTATCTCATTTGGAAGCAGTTTAATTTTCTAAAAACTGGTGGTCAATCTTTGCATTAATCACGTTGCCTTTCATATTTCCTTTGTCTCATCAGCCACAGATGGGAATTAAAATAAATCATTCACGAATAGAAATATAGAGTAATAGGTAAAACTCTCAGGAATAACTCATTATCCAAGGAAATATTGCTTTAAAAAATCCTTAGGAACATACAAGTGCGCTGATATTCTATTTACAGTTTCATTGGAATTGGTAATATCCTCATTATATCCAATTTGATGAAAAAATTCTAAATAAAATAATTGTACATAAAAATATAGCTTTTCTGTAGACCCAGAATAAAAGTTAAAAATGTGATCCCCAAAACCATTCTTAAAGAACCAAAGTTGTAAAACTAATAGGAATAAATTTTATAAGGAATGTGCAAGATCTACCTTAAGAAAACTATAACAATTTGCAGTGGAATCATTTTTAGAAGCTTGGAAAAATAGAGAAAGCATATGTTTTGGATGGAAAATTAATATTATAACACTGCCAACTGCTCCTAAATTAATCAAAGTATTTTAATGTAATCCCAACAAAAATCCCAGTGGCATTTTTAAACTCTTGCCAAAATAGTCCGGAGGACTTAAATGTGCAAGGATAGCCAAGAAAGTTTTGAAGGAGCAGATATCAAAATGTAAATTAAGGTCAATACAATAAAAAGACTGTTCCTGAAGTGGTGTTGAAGCAAGGACAGTGATGTTAAACATAGGAGGAAGTTCAGAAATATACTGAGCATATATAAGAATTTATTACACACCACAAATAGTATCTGAAATCAGTGGAGAAAAGAAGTATTAATCGAAAAATGGATTGGAAAACTGTGTTACTTTTTTGAGAAAAAAGAAAAGATAATCTGGCCACAAAAATTCAGATATATAGCAGCTAATTTTAAAAGCACTGGAAGAAAACTTAGGTGTTATTTGTCTTATCTTGGGGAAAATATGGCCTTTCTAAATGGATGATCAAAAGCATAATTTAACTGAAAAAATATATTTTATTTAATTTAAAAAATTTTAAGGCAAGGGCGGCACTGTGGCTCAAAGGGGTGGGGCGCTGGCCCCATGTGCCAGAGGTGGCAGGTTCAAGCCCAGCCCTGGCCAGAAACTGAAAAAAAAAAAAAAAAAATTAAGGCAAATGACAAATCAAAATCAAAGTTTGTAATGGATTCCTGATGAAGTTGATATATAAAATGTTTATATGAACCAAAAAGAATGAGCATGCCACCATTATCATAGAAAAGTAAACATGTAAGGAGATGGTTGCTAATTTGACTGGCGATAGCATCTACTGTGCTTGAATAATGATTTTCCCAATTCACTATATACATGTGTATCAAAACACTATGCTGTACATCTTAAATACATACAATAAGAAATGAACGTATCAAATATCAATAGAAAAGTGGGCCAAATGGTAGTTGTAGAAAATATGTAAGTTAAGTGCAAACGATTGTTAATATACATTAATAAATCAATATAACTTATGAAAAACTAAGACAATCATTTTGGAAAAGGAAAGGTTGGATTTAAAACACAGACTGGGTAAAATGACTTAGATAAGCTTTTTGAATATAAAATTCTGTTAAGTATTATTATTCCAAAGGTATTTTTAATTCTATACTTTGATCCATTTCTCACTAAAATTTTATATTGATATTCTTTAAACTTCATATAATCTCATAGTAAAATTGTTCCTGATTATCTTTAATCACAGTGTGAATATGTGCATAGGAGATACGGTGATATCACTGTTATAATCAGTATCTTTTACTAAATATATTAGCCTTAAGACTTAAGAGCACAATTAAACAAATTATGGGTGAAAACTCACTTCATATTTTAATTTACAGAAACTCTCTGGTGGCAGCCATGGTGGTGGTGGTAGGGATGCATTGTTCTTCAGCTTTTTCATCCTGCAATTTTTCTGCCCTGTGAGCATTTCCAGTAGCTTATCAAGTTTTTTGAGTGTTTAGTACAAGGGTTTTACACTGCAAGTTGGCCAGGAAAATACTCAACAATGATTTAAAGAAACGAGAACTTGTAATATCGTGAACAAATAAGTGTAAAGTACCCAAATGGCGCAAGGCTCTCTACTCTGTGCTACATCATGCCAGGATACAGGGCTGCTGGGCAGATGGGTGGGAAGCATCTTATTGCCATTTTCTTCACTTAACTTGTTGCTATATAAGAATGGCCCATATTCCCTAGCCTGGGTTAATGCAGCCTCAGGAAAGCCAGTTATCAGAGGGGGGAATATTCTTATTTCACGTAGTTTTCATTTCAAGGAAATGTTAAACCAACTGTTCCTGCAAGAGAATAGAAAGTAGAATAGAGTGAGATAGGATACTAGGTGCTCTTTTTAACTTGATTCTACTTGGTCTCTAAAACAGTATAACATTCTCTACCTTCTTTTCCTGAGTTGTCAGAGAAGACCATGGGGAGGTTTTTAGGTCACACAGCCTTTCATGTGGTTATAATTTTTTTTTTTTTTCATTGCTCATCCTTCATAGTTAGCAGTTTGAAAGTGAGCTGATATAAGCATCATAAGCAAATAGCTCCCACATGATTATATTTTTATTTTCCTCCCCTACCTCTTTAACTTCTTCTGAGAGCTTAAAGGGCATATGTTGCAAAACTCAAGCACTAATAATTTGAGGATGGTTGAAAGAGTCTTTGTTCTGGGCTTGTAAATTCAAGGTTTATTGAACAAACTTGGGTGAAAACACACATACACACAACTCTTTAACAGCACCTATGGAGGCTTTTCTCCAGAATATTCAACTCTACCATTGTCTGGCTGTGTGACTTTGGGTAAGAATTGGGTAATTGATGTCTCTTTTGCAAGGTGGGAGGATAAGCAGGTAGTGGTAGGTATTATTATTCCTTGGAAAGAAAATCGTAATTAGGGAAGGTTAAACTGTATTTTACATTCCCACAATGTTCCTTTCATTAAAGGATTCTTCTAAAATTCTAGTGGATCTACCAGGAAATGTTAGGGCTTAGAGAGAATGATGATATGTTCTTTGACAATAGCCCCATTCCAAGTGGGACTCTAAAATGTCCACATGCATTCAAATTCATAAGAACCTCATGTCAGCCTAACAAAGGTAACCATAACCAAAAGATCTTACTACATATCTAGTCAAAGACTGATCAATAAACAATGCTTATCCCCTGGAAAAGTCACTTCTCTCTGACACATATTTTCTTCTTACTTTTCAAAGATGATAGAAGGTTGAAGATTTTAGTTCTAGCAAATGTATTTATTACTTCCAAAGACTTACTAATTTTACAGCATATTTCAAATTACCTTTGAAAGACAATTATAGATATCTGTTTCTGGAGGGCACATTCCAAGTCCATTTAAATTTCATTCATTTGGAGGTTAGCTCCTGCACTGGATGCTGTATGTCTCCCAGGGCATTCTCCTTTATCACAGGTGCACCTGTGACCCACCTATTGCTGCTAATGTTTGTCCACTGTTCAAGAGCACCCTACTCTTTCCTGAAGGTAGGATCAACTTTGTAGTCCAATTGGTACTGCAGAGGTCCCCATGGGATCAGTCTAAAGCACATCTCCAGCTGAAAGCACAGGGCTCAGCTTTCCCTACTCTGTACTGCTGCCATCACTGCCTTACTTCTTAGAGTGTTCCCTCAATGACAACATGCACCCTAATCATTGTCATGAATGCTGCTTCTAGCCAACCCCACCCACAACATTCCTACACTTTACATCAGTCCATACCTTGCACTTAGGTGGAAAGATGAGGAAGAATTTTAAGAAAAGAATGTGGGCTTGAAGAACATAAAAACTGTATGCAAGAAAATTGGGGAGTCAAATAACTAGACAGATGTTTCTCAAAAGTTCCAGTACTTGTTAAATTTCTGGGTCTCATCTAAATCATGGAATCAGAATCTCCATAGGAGGGGATTGAGAAGCTATAGTTTTAATAGGTATGCCAAGTGATTCTTACTATTAGTAAATCTGGGATACATTGAACTACAACAAAATAGACCAGGGTCAGTAAACTCGTTCTGTAAAGAGCTCAATAGTAAATATTTTAAGCTTTCTGAGCCATATAGTCTCTGTTGAACTATTCAACTCTGTCATCGTAGTTTAAAAATAGTCATTGACAATGTGTAAACAAATGAGCATAACCATTTTCCAATAAAACCATGTTTACAAAAATAAATGGCAGGCTAGATTTGGCTTAAGGGTCAATTTGCCAACCCTTAAAGTAGACAATAGGGGGCATAAAAGTGCTTTGTTCTATAATGATTTGGCTACTAAAATTTGGTATTTTTTTTCTTCAGCAAAATGTTTATAATATTGTTGATCAGGCAAAAGAGCTTCCCAGAAGCACAGAAACATTTCCAATATTCTGACCTCATTCCCAGTTCTTGAATGTCACTGGCCTTGTCATGAGGTCATTTAAATATACATTTCAGAGGGGAGATCATTTTTAGAGGCCAAGTCTGCCATTCTTTCACGATAATTCATAATATTACCAGAGGCCATCCCATCAAGACAGACTTCAACTACTACAAGGAGAATTGTGGACCTTTTTCATTCATTAGTATGTGTGTGTGTGTGTGTGTGTGTGAGAGAGAGAGAGAGAGAGAGAGAGAGTTAGAATGGACAGAGTCTCTAGAACTAAATATGTAAAATAAAATTTGTGAATTTTTACAACACTTATTCTCAATATGAAGTTAATTGAGTCTTCTATTATCTGAACAGTGTGTAATTAATTTTATGAAGTCTTATTAATAGCTTTCCTTTGATTGAAAGATTTCATATTCCTCTTGACAAATTATATGCTGTTATTATGCCAATGGAAAATTTAAATATTTGGCATAGATCTGCTGCAAAATAAACAATTTTACATTCAAATCAGTTCCCTTTTGGGCAGTGCCTGTGGCTCAGTGGGTAGGTTGCCGGCCCCATATACGAAGGGTGGCGGGTTCAAACCCGGCCCTGGCCAAACTGCAACAAAAACATAGCCAGGCGTGTGGCGGGAGCCTATAGTTCTAGCTACTTAGGAGGCTGAGGCAAGAGAATCGCCTAAGCCCAGGAGTTGAAGGTTGCTGTGAGCTGTGTGATGCCATGGCACTCTACTAAGGGCAATAAAGTGAGACACTGTCTCTATAAAAACAAACAAACAAACAAACAAACAAAAAAGCAAATCAGTTCCTTTTAATTAGGTTCTCGAGTTTTATTACCACATAATAGAACACACTGAAAAGAATTCTGTTCAATCCAGGTAACTCACATTCATCTTTAGGTGACCCTGAGAGCAGCATAAAACAAATGCTCAGCTCTGCAGCCAGACTATTTACCGTTAGACTGTGACTTTGGCTACTTGGAATACATTTAATTCACATGAAAAAGAATAGTGACAGCTTTCTCATTAAATTGACTTTAGCCTCTGAACTCTGGGTCCACATATGTTTATTCTGAAGATGGCTGATTGCCGGCTGATTTGTGCCTACTGCATTGCTCTTCAGAGTCATTTCAACACCGTTTGGAACTCTTTCAGGTCTTGATGTATTTTCAGGAAATCTGAGGTCTAGCATTTGTGATATTTGAGAAATTTAGTGCTTAAGAGTAAACTTAATTAAAATTCCTGTTGGGTGGACAAAGATCCATGGGACACCAGTATATATTACTGAGATGATCGTAAGGGGCTCCAGAGACCAATTTACTGTGCGTATAATGTGTATATCCTCTTCAAGTATCCCTCAGCCAAAGAGAACTGCTTCTCCCAATGTTATGCTCCTCTTACCAGGCACCCTGCATTTAGTGATTGATCTCTTTCCTTAATTCTGGACAACTTAGAAGGGACAGTCCATCTCAAGAGCTCTCCATCATTGCATCTGAGTCCTCATCCAACTGCTCTACCTGCACAATTATGCTTCCCTCACTTCCTCACTAGTATTTTCAAGAATATGCTCCAATATACCTCCTACCCACAAATATCCACCTGGAAGTCTCTAGTCCAGAGAATCCAGCCTATTGTACCTTCCAAGGCTCAAATGAAAGATTTTATGGCCTCAAATTCTCAGCACTGATGTAACATAACGTCAGTCCTGCTGTGGTAATTGTACATTTACTTATCTACTCTTTGACTAAATAGCGGGTTGCTTGACAAAGAGACTGGATGTTAATTATCTTCCATATACCATACTTCCTGTGGTATTCCAAAGCATTCAGTACAAGTTTTTTGAATAGATTGAACTAAAGAGACTGGAAAACAGAGACCCACAGACATAAGGCTCAGATTGTATCCCTTAGAGGCATGGTATAACACGGGGATTTTGTTTAATTGATTGGAAGAGTTCTTTTAGTAGAAGAGGGAAATGATAAGGTAGAAAAGAAAGGATAGGGTAGAAAAGCAGGACAGGGTAGAAGAGAAAGATGAGCCAGAATATCATTCTGATGGTGACTATCTAATCCTGATCTTACCAGGCAGCTCTGGAGCATGAATGAAAAACACACAGTTTTACCTGGAGTTAAGAGGGCCAACATTTACAATCACTCACCGTAGACTGACCTGAGGTGGCAAGATAGGACACATAATTTTCAGGAGGAAAGAAGCTCCTACTTGGACTAGACAAATGACTCTCAAAGTTTGTTATCCAGACTAACAGCATTTAGAATCACTTTGGAAGTTGTTAGGAATACAAATTATCAGCTCTACCCTACTGAATCAGAAATTTAGCTATTTGTTTTAGTAAGCCCTCTAGGTAACTCAGATGAAAGGTAATGTTTGAGGACCACTGGCATAATAAAATTCTCTAAGAAGGGAGTTGGTGATGGTGATGGTTGTCAGTTACAGCCCAATACTCCTGGCAGTTGGGAAATGGGTGCTCTTGTAGATTAAGAACATCTGTGTGGGGTACAAAGCATCTTCCCTAGAGTTGACAAAAAAAAAAAAAAAAAAAAAAAGAATTTTCTAATAGCAACAAAATGAAGATGTTCACACAAATCCTTTAGATCACAAAGCAAAACGCCCTAACATGGGTGAGGAGAGTCAAATCAGGTTGCCTAGAAATAGAATGATCTGATACTTGTCTGGGTAGACAGATAGTGCCTGGGAAGACAGCAAGATTAAAGATTATGGAAAGAATTCCCCATAATTTTTAAAATGAACAGAGGACACAGATGAGAATCAGAAAATCAAAACAGAACCTTGGACCAATTACTGAATAAGAGGAAATGTCCTGATCACAAGTGACAAGGCCAGAATCAAAGTATTGGAACAAAAAATATGATGTAAGAAGAGGAGACGCAGCAAGATTGACTAAGTTGCAACTCTTCCATTTGCAAAACATATAGAATCTCATATTTGCCTGACCTAAAATAGAATATGAGGTGGGTAAACCTCAAATGAGTTTTTAACTAGCTTTAGAAATTAACGTTAGAGAGGAACAAAATCATAAAATCCAGCAAATAATGACTATCTCCTTCCAAACCAACACATTCAAATGTTATATAAAACGTGTGCTAGGGCCGGGAGTTACAGAAAACTGTAAGAAATAATGTCTACACAAATAGACCATTCTATCTTTGTTATGGAATCTCCAAACTACTTTTCTGTAATTTAGGTCCAAAGTGATAAGCTGTTACAATAATATAATTTACACTTTGGCATATATGAAAAATGAGATTGAATTGGCTGCGATGCTATGATTTCTAGCTCCCCCAAATTTCATAATCTCTTAGGGCTTGACAAGCTCATTGAGTAGAAGAGGAAGCCAGGAGGTGAGAAAGCAATTTGTAAAAAAGTATGCAACCCTAATTGACTTCTATGAGAGAAGAAAAGAAAACACACATAAATACAGATGAAAGCAGTAGGGGAATGTTTAGCAACTGAGATGCAGGTTCTGTCCTTAAAGGAGTCCCTACCACATATTAAGTAAAAAAATCGGTTTGTTCTCCAGCTGATTAATCAGTAGTGGCAGACATATAGCTGTTGCTAGCTGGCACTCTACTGTCTCAGCATATATTTACTAACTGGCCTGTAATTACTTTTTTGGAACATTACCCGACACTGTTTTAGAGGAAGAAAGAATTCATTCTCTGTGAAACAAAATAAATAGGCCTTGTTTCTGGCAGGCAACTATACCCAGCTCTATCATTTGAAATGGTAGATGTAAACTTTAAAAAAGTCTACATCAATATTCTTTTTTCAAAGCAAGAGTTTCGACACTGGCTATTTTAAGTGTTCTCTGGCATTATATATTACACAAGTTAGTCAATAAATCGTGTTACTATTTAATACTAGAAGCTATAGGATCCATATTCTTCATTTCCACTGATGTGCAGTGACCACGAATTGCCTTCCAAATCATATCTAAACTCCTCTTCACACTAGCAGCCTGTGCCAGTGGTTCTCAAATTGGGTATAAATTACAATCACCAGAAAGGCTTGTTAAACCTCAGCTCCCCTCTTACCAGCACCAATGAATGGAGTTTCTGGTTCAGTAGATCTGGAGTGGGACCTAGGAATTTGCATTTTTCACCAACTCCAAGTTGATGTTGTTCTCTCTGGTTCACATGTTTCACTTTGGAACTCCTGCTCTAACCTTAATTCTTTGCTTTTTTTTTCAAACACCCCTTCATTAGATCACTTTTCTCATTGTTCCCCTAAGAAAATCCTGTGCTCTAAACAAATTAATCCAACTACTGAATCCATTCTTAAAATGTAATCAAGTCGTATCTTCTGATGTCCATATTTTCAGATTACTTACCCTACTTGTTGTATAACAGTAGACTTGGTATACACTCAGCACTATTTAATATATGTAATGTCGTAATAACTAAATGAGTTCATTAAAAAGTTTATCTGTATCAAGTGGCTACAAGAAACATTTTATTTATACATTAAAATCTAAAATCACATTATCAAGGATCAGTGATCTTTTAAAAAAAAGTTAATACCTGATATATTGTAGGTTCTTAAATATTTGTTTAATAAATGACTGATGTAGTCATCTAGTTCTATCTTCTACTCAAATCAGAATGCTTCCTGAGTAATTAAAATTGAGAATTTGTCATGTTTAGATAATTTAATTGGCTAAAAAATTAACTTTGGTTGGAATGAAAACTGCCCTTGGAAAGTTCAGTGCCTCTGACTTGTTAAGCAAATTAAACTTAATTTGGTTCCATATAATAGCAAGTCAGGTATTCAAACTAATTTCTCTATTGCTTCAGATTTCTCCTTCCAGTGAAGTATTTTCTAGCCCTTTAACCCATTCTTGTGAAAGTGTTTTCAGATCTTTCATCGACTTACCAGCACCAATGAATGGAGTTTCTGGTTCAGTAGATCTGGAGTGGGATTTTTTATTAATGTTGAAGATTAACAGTTACTTCAAGTAACAGTTATATTATATACAGTTTGATTTGTCAAAGCCCTTCTTAAAGAGTGGTTCTTATATTTTAACACAATACAGTAATGCAGAATCAACAAGAAATAAGCTCTCTTTCAATTCAAAATGCCTCCTGTTTAATACAGAAAATGTATTCACAAAATATTTAAGTCAACACAGTACACATATATAATATCACCATCAACTAACTCCTAATAACGTTAATATCCTTTTTTTTTCCTTTTTTTTTTTTTTTTTTTGAGACAGAGTCTCATTTTTTCACCCTTGGTACAGTGCCGTGGTGACATAGCTCAGAGCAACCTCAAACTCTTGGGCTCAAGTAATTCTCTTGCCTCAACCTCCCTAGTAGCTGGGATTACAGGCGCTCACCACCTGGCTATTTTTTTTAATGTTAATAATCTTAAATCTGAATTTATAGAATAGAATTTTTTAACCTGCAGAATTTCATATTCTGAAGGCCTGATAAATGTCTGTTAGTAGATTTAACTCATCATTTTAATATATTCAAATAATTTTTATGTTTATACCATTCTCCATTGGAAGAGGTTCCTTTTCCTATTTCAAATGTGTTTATTATTTAATATGCTAGCTGTGTATGGCATCATTCATACAGTCTTGTATTTTCTTTATAATTTCCCTATTGAAATGGATATATTCAAGTCACTGTTATTCATTCATCTTTCATTCATTTGAGTGAATATTTTTGGATAGCACATTAGTTTTCAAATAATATATTGATGAGAAATAAAAGAAAGATGTGATTACATGGTTGATTTGACAAGTCTTAGGTTATTGAAATGATTAACTAAAAGAAACCAAAAGAAAAATAAGCCTTATATTTTCACTTCACTTATTACCAAAAAAAAAAAAAAAAAGAATAAATAAAATCTTGGAAGAGAATTTGCAATAATTTTCTCCAAAACATACCAATATTAAAAATAATGTTTAGAACACTTGTGTTTAATAAAGTCTCTAAACTACTAACCTTAAAAAAATATTGATCAGGAACAGGCTATAAAAGCATCATATTGCATTTTGTGTGTTCCTTAAAAGTAAACAATTATTTCAAAACTGATTCAGTGCTAGGAACATGAAGGTAATACAATAAATAATTGACTAAATGATCTTCTATTTTCCTTATTAATCAAAGACTGTATAGGATTAATAAAACACATGGTTTGCTGTGTATTGATGGACATCATTTAACACAACAAGGATTTTATTAATGTTGAAGATTAACAGTTACTTCAAGTAATTATAAGATCCTAACATTTTTTGCAATATGTGGCAATAAATTGAATAAACAAACGATATATGTTTATTTTGTGCACTCAGAGAAACGAAACAACTGAAAATACTCGTTCAATTTTAACAGTCAAACATTCAACTATGAAAACAAGTTTTCTGGAGGAATTTGAGAAAGCATGTTTGTGCGAAGGAAAATTGGAAAACAATTTGACAACGACTAGTAAATATGTATATAGAAAGATGCCCTAGCTTCAGGAATTTTGCTTCTAGGTGTAAAAGTGGCTTCAAAATTGTTACACATGTACCAAAAATACATATATGAGAATGATTATAGAGAACTGTTCATGATAGAGAAAAAATAACCTAACATTTCTCAGCAGGGGAAGTGATAAACTGTAGTGTATTCATACAATGGAATAGTTCACATATACATATTCCACATGAATTATATTTAACTGTAGCAAAAATTTCACCCGGTTAAATTTTAAAATATTATGTCTATGCTATATCTGTAACATTTATGTCCTTAAAAATAAATGAGAGAGAGAGACAGCCCTACTATGAAGATCTGAGATCGTGCAAAACAAGATCAAAACACTCCAAGAAGATCTAGAAAAGAGAAGAAAAGAAATTCTAGAAAATCCCCTGTGGACGGGCCTACATTGTTTTTCACCCTACCTTCTTCCCCTGC
>CAUYPK010122922.1:0-37578 GCA_963574355.1 Loris lydekkerianus
AGGGGGAAAGGGAGGGGAGGGAGGGGGGAGGGGGGAGGGGGATTGGTGAGAATACACTTGTGGTGCATCTTACAATGGTATATGTGAAACTTAGTAAATGTAGAATGTAAATGTCTCAACCCAATGACTGTGAAATTGCCAGGAAGGCTATGTTAACCAGTGTGATATAAACGTGTCAACCGGTCTGTGAAACTAATGTATGATGCCCCATGATCATACCATTGTACATAGCTATGATTTAATAAAAAAAAAAAATAAAATAAAAAAGGGTTGTATAGTAAAAGGTGTTTCGTTTTCTAAGAAACTGCCAAACTTACCCAAAGTTGTACCATTTTCATTACCAAAGGCAGCAAATGAGAGTTCCTGTTGTTCTACACATCGTGAGCATAGTCAGTTTGTTAGATTTCAGTCATTCTGAAAGGTGGTTAGTGGCATCTTGTTTTAATTTGCACCCCCTGCTGACATACGTGTTGGACATCTTTTCCTATGCATATTTTCTATCTGCATTTCTGCTTTGTTGTTTATTCAGATCTTTGGCCCCCTCCTTCTAAACAGATTGTTTGTTTTCCTAAAACTGCTAATTTTTTTAAAAATTAAATCATAGCTGTGTACATTAATGCAATCATGGGCACCATGCACTGGTTTTATATACAATTTGACATATTTTCATCACACTGGTTAACATAGCCTTCCTGGCATTTTCTTAGTTATTGTGTTAAGACATTTAAATTCTACATTTACTAAGTTTCACATGTACCCTTGTAAGATGCACCGTAGGTGTGGTCCCACCAATTATCCTTCCTCCACCCTAACCCCCTCTTCCCTTCCCCTCCCTTTTCCCTTTCCCCATATTCTTAGATTATAATTGGGTTATAGCTTTCATACGAAAGCTATAAATTAGTTTCATAGTAGGGCTGAGTATATTGGATACTTTTTCTTCCATTCTTGAGATACTTTGCGAAGCAGAATATGTTCCAGCTCCATCCATGTAAACATGAAAGAGGTAAAGTCTCCATCTTTCTTTAAGGCAGAACACTTAGAGATCTAAAAACAGACCTGCCATTCGATCCTACAATTCCTCTACTAGGTATATATCCAGAAGACCAAAAATCACATTATAACAAAGATATCTGTACCAGAATGTTTATTGCAGCCCAATTCATAACTGTTAAATCATGGAAGAAACCCAAGTGCCCATCGACCCGTGAATGGATTAATAAATTGTGGTATATGTACACCATGGAATATCATGCAGCCTTAAAGAAAAAAAATGGTTAAGTTTTACATGTTCTTTTTATATAGCATTTTATATAACAGCCCTTTATTAGGTATGTCTTTTGCAAATATTTTCTCCTGGTCAGGGGCTTGTCTTTTCATTCTCTTAATGGTGTCATTTGCATGCAAGAAGTTTACATTACATTTTGATTAGAAGTGATCTGTTTTATTGTATCATGATTGGCTTGGAATACTTTCAAGACAGGAAGCTCTTGGTTTTGAAGACTCTGGGAAAGAGGGGCAAGGTGTTGCTACCCATGCTTGTTCCCATTGGTCAGATTTAGAACCCTCATTGTATTTTTAAGCTCACAGAAGAACAAAGGTTTTGCTAAAACTTACAACAGAAACTCAGCTTGAGCCTAAATTCTCAAATGGCAAAGATGTAGTGATGGTTAATTTTATGCCCTCTCAAGTCTTTTTTTTCCTTTAATAACTCAGTGGTAATATGATCATATGAAGTGAAACCACAGATAATTTAATTTGTGCTCTCAAAAGTGGAATCACTTTAGCATTTAGAGTAGTTATTAGTAGAGAACTAAGTAATTCACTTAGAACTAACTAAGTAATTCACTCTTTCTTTTGAAACAATTATAGAGAAATAGTAACATTAGGACATAATTGTTTATTTGAGAGTTAGATTTTAAGTTTCCCCTCCCTCCCTCCTTTCCTCCTTCCCTTCCTTTCTTCTTTCCTTCCTTCCAGCTAAAAAGTTTTCTAATACTTACAGGTATACAGTGAACCTGCTTTTCATAAGTTCCAAGCTTCTTTTCATGGCAAAAGAAGCTATTCACTGTTTGGCCGTAACTTTCCTTTTCAGCATCATCATCTCCATTTCCACTCTCCTCACATATAATTCATTTGGTAAAACTCAAAGCTCTCAGCTAGACTTTGAACCTTGCATATTCTATTTCCACTTCTTGAAACAACAATCTTTCTACTCCAATCTTTTCTTTTCCTAGAAAGTCCCACTTATCCTTGAAGACCCATTTCAATGATCACTTCAGACCGGAGTAGAGTAACTTCTGTATAGAACTTAACCTACATCTACTATAGCTCTGGTCACTTTCCATGGTAATTGTTCACCTCTCAATTCTTTCTCTTAGAGAGGAAGCTCCTTAAAGGAGAGAACTTTTTTTTTCTTTTTTCGTTTTGCCTCCAGCATCTAGTATGATGTTTGACTCATAGTAGTCACTCTCTGATGCTTATTAGACTATACCAGACAGTGGAACTCTCCCCTGTAATCCCTACCTGTTCTTAGAGAAGTGTCTGGTTATGCTAATGACTCATGAAGCTTTCATGAGTGCCAATGACAGCAGAAACAAAATCTTTTCCAATATTTACTGCTTTTGCATGATTGAAGAAAAGAGGATGGATTAGTCTTCTTTTTCTATCAGTTGTTTAACAGATGTTAGTCAGGTTGCCAAGTTATATGCAAGGTATATGGGTTGTTTAATGTTGGAGAATCTTAAAAGGCAAAAGAAGAAACTACCAATGATGACTTTTCTCTAGGGATCTTTATATTTCTTGGTGACATGCTGCCATGTAATAATAATAAATAAATTCTCTTTGGGAAAAAGCAAGTAGAGGAGAAGATTCCTTTGTGATGAATTATTTTATTGTTAATAAAGGTTCTTTTAAGCCCAAAATTAACCATATGCTTCATGGCACTCTTCTGAAGATACCATGTGACTCCAGTTCTGCTTATCTTGAGTATCATACTTGATTCATGTAGATATCTGACTTAATAGGTGTTTGTTGAGTCAAAAAACTCATGTAGCTTTTTAATACAGTAACTCAATACCTATAAATAAGTATTTATTGAGTAAAAAAGGATAAAAAGGAATAAATTAATATATTTAGGAGAGTTTATCACGCACTGAATCCTTTCTAAGTAAGTGTGGCAGAACTACGGTATATATGTACTTAGCCTTACCATGAAACTAATTTAGGGCTTTCACATGAAAGGAAGGCAGAATTAAAGGGGAGGGAAAAGAAAGGGTATAAAGAAAAAATGCAGAAAAGAGAAAAAAGAAGGGAAGAAAGGAAAAAAGAAAGGGAGGGAGGGAAAGAAGAAGGAAAGAAGGAAGGAAGGAGGGAAAGAAAGAAAAAGAAACAATTCTAACTATAGCCTAGAAAGTAGTAAGTAGACAGAAATAGAGGCAGGCTTCACTTGCTCTGTTTCGTAGCCTGTCTGCATCCTTCTTTTGGGGGCAGAGGAGGTCTTATCAGTCTGAGTCCTGGGGTTACAACCAGATGTAGCTCTAGAATGAGCAATGTGCAGAAGGACCCTCAGAGGACGGGTCAGGTGTAGGGATTTTAGAAAGGTAAGAAAAAGAGTAAATAGGCCAATAGAGGGGTCCCAGAAGGCATTATGTGGGGAAGAAGCAGGTAAGTGTGGTATTTCTTCTATACACAGTAAATGCATTGCAGGTTGTGCAAACTAGTAGTCAATGTACGAGACTGGTCTTGGTGCAGAGTCAGTTCTCAGTGTATTGCTGCTGGGTGAGCACAGAAAATGGAGTCTGGGGGTGGAAGAGAAGTGGTTGCTGGAAGAATTAAGAGGATAAATCATTTTAAAGCATATTGGGAACATTTAGGTTTCAAGTTGAGGTGCTTTTTTTTTTAATTAAATCATAGCTGTGTACATTAATGCAATCATGGGGAACGATGCACTGGTTTTATAGACCGTTTGATACATTTTTATCACACTGGTTAAAATAGCCTTCCTGGCATTTTCTTAGTTATTGGGTTAAGACATTTATATTCTACATTTACTAAGTTTCACATGGACCCTTGTAAGATGCACGCCAGGTGTAATCCCACCAATCACCCTCCCTCTGTCCATCCTCCTCTCTTCCTCCACTCCCTCTCCCCCTTCCCCATATTCTTAGGTTACAACTGGGTTATAGCTTTCATATGAAAGCCATAAATAAGTTTTGTAGTAGGGCTGAGTACATTGGATACTTTTTCTTCCATTCTTGAGATACTTTACTAAGAAGAATATGTTCCAGCTCCATCCATGTAAACATGAAAGAGGTAAAGTCTCCATCTTTCTTTAAGGCTGCATAGTATTCCACAGTGTACATATACCACAATTTATTAACCTGTTCGATGGGCACTTGGGGCTTTTCCATGACTTAGCAATTATGAATTGGGCTGCAATAAACATTCTGGCACAAATATCTTTGTTATAATGTGATTTTTGGTCTTCTGGGTATATACCTAGTAGAGGAATTATAGGATTGAATGGCAGATCTATTTTAAGATATCTAAGTGTTCTCCAAACATCTTTCCAAAGGAAGGTATTAGTTTGCATTCCCACCAGCAGTATAGAAGTGCTCCCTTTGCTCCACATCCATGCCAATATCTCTGGTCTTGGGATTTTGTGATATGGGCTAATCTTACTGGAGTTAGATGATATCTCAAAGTAGTTTTGATTTGCATTTCTCTGATGATTAAAGATGATGAGCATTTTTTCATATGGGTGTAGGCTGTGCTCCTGTCTTCTTCAGAGAAGTTTCTCTTCAAGTCCCTTGCCCAGCCTGCGATAGGATCACTTGTTCTTTTCTTGCTTATACATTTGAGTTCTCTGTGGATTCTGGTTATTAAACATTTGTCGGAGACATAATCTGCAAATATCTTCTCCCATTGTGAGGGCTGTTTGCTTACTTTACTTACTGTATTCTTGGCTGTGCAGAAGCTTTTTAGTTTGATCAGGTCTCAGTAGTGTATTTTTGAAGCTGCTTCAATTGCCCAGGGGGTCCTCCTCATAAAATACTCCACCAGACCAATTTCTTCAAGGGTTTTCCCTGCACTCTCTTCTAGTATTTTTATAGTTTCATGTCTTAAGGTTAAATCTTTAATCCAGTGAGAGTCTATCTAAGTTAATGGTGAAAGATGTAGGTCCAGTTTCAGTCTTCTACAGGTTGCCAGCCAGTTTACCCAGCACCATTTGTTAAATAGGGAATCTTTTCCCCACTGAATATTTTTAATTGGCTTGTCAAAGATCAAATAATGGTAAGTAGCTAGATTCACCTCTTGGTTCTCTATTCTGTTCCATACACTTACCTGTCTGTTTTTGTGCCAGTACCATGCTGTTTTGATCATTATTGATTTATAGTATAGTCTGAGGTCTGGTAGCGTGATTTCTCCTGCTTTGTTTTTATTTCTGAGTAATGTCTTGGCTATTTGAGGTTTTTTTCTGATTCCATATAAAATGAAGTATTATTTTTTCAAGATCTTTAAAGTATGACAATGGAGCTTTAACAAGAATTGCATTAAAATTGTATATTGCTTTGAGTAGTATGGACATTTTAACAATGTTTATTCTTTCCAGCCATGAGCATGGTATGTTTTTCCATTTGTTAACATTTTCAGCTATTTCTTTTCTTAGAGTTTCATTGTTCTCTTTATAGAGATCTTTCATGTCCTTTGTTAGATAAACTCCCAAATATTTCATCTTCTTTGGCAATACTGTGGATGGAATAGAGTTCTTAACTGTTTTTTCAGCTTGACGATTGTTGGTATATATAAATGCTACTGATTTATGAATGTTGATTTTGCAACCTGAGACGCTGCTGTATTCCTTGATCACTTCTGAGAGTTTTGTAGTAGACTCCCTGGTGTTTTCCAAATATACAATCATATCATCTGCAAAGAGCAAAAGTTTGATCTCTTCTGACCCTATATTGATACCCTTGATAGCCTTTTCTTCCCTACTTGCGATGGCTAAAACTTCCATTACAATATTAAAGAGCAATGGGGACAATGAGCAACCTTGCCTGGTTCCTGATCTAAGTGGAAATGATTTCAATTTAACTCCATTTAATATGATATTGGCTGTGGATTTGCTGTAGATGGCCTCTATCAGTTTAAGAAATGTCCTCTCTATACCAATATTCTTAAGTGTCTGATCATGAAGGGATGCTGGATATTATCAAAAGCTTTTTCTGCATCAATTGAGAGAATCATATTGTTTTTTAATTTGTTTATGTGCTGAATTATACTTATAGGATTATGGATATTGAACCTGCCTTGAGACCCTGGGATAAAACCGACTTGGTCATGATGTATCATTTGTTTGATGTGCTGCTGGATTCTGTTTGTTAGGATCCCATTGAATATTTTTTGCATCTATATTTATTAGTGATATTGGTTTATAATTTTCTTTTCTTGTTGGGTCTTTTGCTGGTTTGGGGATCAGGGTGATTTTTGCTTCACAGAACGTGTTGGGTAGTCTTCTTTCTTTTTCTACATTTTGGAACAGGTTGAGTAATATAGGTACTAATTCCTCTTTAAAGGTTTGGTAGAATTCTGACGTGAAGCCATCTGGTCCCGGGCTTTTCTCCTTGGGGAGATTTCGTATGGTTGATAATATTTCAAAACTTGATATAGGCCTGTTCAACATTTCCACTTGATTCTGGCTAAGTCTTGGAAGGTGAAATGCTTCCAAGTATTGGTCAATTTCCTTCAGATTTTCATATTTCTGAGAATAAAGTTTCTTGTAATATTCATTGAGGATTTTTTGAATTTCTGAGGAGTCTGTTGTTATTTAGTCTTTGTCGTTTCTGATTGATGAGATTAGAGATTTTACTCTTTTTTTTCCTGGTTAGGTTAGCCAAAGGTTTATCTATTTTAGTGACCTTTTCAAAAAACAAACTTTTTGATTTATTGATCTGTTGTATAATTCTTTTGTTTTCAATTTCATTTAATTCTGCTCTAATTTTGGTTATTTCTTTTATTCTACTGGGTTGAGGGTTGGAATGTTGTTCCTTTTTCAGTTGCTTGAGATGTCCCATTAAGTTGTTAACTTCCTCTGTTTCCGTTCTCTTGAGGAAGGCTTGCAGTGCTATAAATTTCCCTCTTAGGACTACCTTTGTGGTATCCCAGAGGTTCTGATAATTCAAGTCTTCATTGTCATTTTGTTCCAAAAATTTGGCAATTTCCTTCTTAATCTCATCTCTGACCCAGTTATCATTCAGTTTAAGGTTATTTAACTTCCAGATTTTTGTATGAGTATGCAGATTCATGTTGTTATGAGTTTAACTTTTATTCTAAGGTGGTCTGAGAAGATGGAAAAAATAATTCCTATTCCTTTAAATTTACTGAGGTTAGACTTGTGACCTGAGATGTGATTGATTTTGGAGTATATTCCATGGGCTGGTGAGAAATATGTGTATTCAGTTTTGTTGGGATGAAATGTTCTGTAGATGTCTGCTAAATCCAAATGTTGGATGGTTGGGTTTAAATGTAAAATTTCTTTGCTCAGCTTCTTATTGGAGGATCTATCCAACACTGCAAAATGAGTGTTGAAATTTCTGACTATTGGAGCTGGAGGAAATCAAGTTGCTCATGTTTGTTAGAGTTTCTCTTATAAATTGAGGTGCATTCTGGTTGAGTGCATAAATATTAATAATTGAAATCTCATCATATTGAGTATTACCCTTAACAAATATGAAGTGACCAACCATTCTTATCCTTCCTTACTTTTGTTGGTTTAAAGCCTATTGTGTCTACAAATAGAATTGCAACACCTGTTTTTTTTCTAATTACTATTTACCTGAAATACGGACTACCATCCTTTCACCCCGAGTCTATGTTTATGTTTTATGGTAAGATGTAATTCTTGTATGCAGCAAATATCTGGCCTGAGGTTTTGTATCCAGTCAGCCAACCTGTGCTTTATAGGACAGTTTAAGCTGTTCACGTTAATGGAGAATATTGGTAAGTCTGGTAAAATTTTGGGTATCGAGTTTTTCAGAAGCCCAGTGGACATTTTTAATCCTTTTGCCACTGTGGAAGGTGGAGTTTGATTGAAAATTTCTGAGTAAGTTTCCTTTTGTGGTAGAGGATTGGGCTGCTCATTATGGAGGATAGGTCTGAGAATATCCTGAAGATCTGGTTTGGTTATGGCAAATTTCTTCAACATATGAATGTCATTAAAGTATTTAATTTCTCCATCTTAAATGAAACTCAGTTTGTCTGGATACAGGATCTGGTGTTGAAAGTTATTTTGTTTTAGGAGATTAAAGGTCGATGACCAACCTCTTCTGGCGTGAAAAGTTTCAGTAGAGAGATCTTCAGTTATTCTAATATTCTTCCCTCTGTAGGTAATGAATTTCTTATGTCTGGTTGCTTTCAGAATTTTCTCCTTCATATTAATTTTAGTGAAGTTAATTATTATATGCCCTGGGAGATGTCTTATTCCGGTTGAGTCGTGCTGGGTTTCTGAAACTGTCTGCTATCTGAATTTCAGAATCTCTTGGCATGTCTGGAAAATTCTCTTTTATGAGTCTCTGTGCCTTGTGAAGCCACTTCATCACTTTCAAGGATTCCAATGAGGCTGATATTAGCCTTCTTTGAATTATCCCAGAGCTCTCTGAGAGAATGATCTGTTTTTGCTCTCCATTTCACTTCTTCTTTGAGAGTTTGGGAGCATTCAAAAGCTTTGTCTTCAATGTCAGAAATCCTTTCTTCTGCTTGCTTCACTCTGTTACTGAGGGATTCTACTGCATTTTTCAGATCTTTGAGGGCTGAAAATTCTTGCTTCAGTGTTTCAGAATCTTTGGTGGTTTTGTCTTTAAATTTGTTAAATTCTTGAGACAACTTTTGAATTTCTCCTCGAATTTCTAATTTCGACTTTTGAATTGCTCTTAGAATTTCTAAGTCCAAATTTTCCTCCATTCTATTAGTCTTGTTTGCAATCCAAATTCTGAATTTGATTTCTGACATCTCGGCCAGCTGTTTATGAATGCGATCTTCAGTTACATCTGCCATATCTTTCCTTGGGGGTAGAGGGGTTGATCTATTCTGGTTATTTATGTTACCAGAGTTTTCCGGCTGATTCCACCCCATGATTATTTTACACCATTTGACTTTTCTTCTGGAGCTTTGTCAAGGAGCCATACAGTGCTACGGCCTGAGAATCTGGGGACTTTTTTGATGTGGTGGGGCTAAGTGGTTCTGTCTTGTTTTTAGCTGGTCTCTCTCCAACCCTAGTGAAACAGTTACTGTGGGTTGAAGTCTCAGCTGTGGAAAAATACCAGCAATTAAGTCACCCCATCCCCCACAGGCAACAATTGAAAAGGGAAATCAAACCTTCCTATAACCATACACCCAGGGTACCACTTAGGTAGTCCTTGGGCATTGGCTCAGTTCAAAATGTCCAAATCAATTGTCTCAATCGGCACCTGTCTCACATGGGAGAGTTTAAAAGGTCTTGTTGGCAACTAGATCGCAGGGGTCTGCTGACAACTCAAATATGACTTGCTCCGGTGCTCCATGAAGACAGGAGGACCCACCCAGCAAATAGATTAGTCTGGGAAGGTTGATGCCTCCTTCCCCACCTTGCACCTCTTTCACACCCAGTCACTGATAACCCTGCATCAGTTTCCTCCAATAAGTAGATACTCCAGGGGTTTACACCTGCCTGAATCACAAGGAAATCTATGTTTTCTCAGCCTGGCCACTGCTCTCTGCCTCTATCCAGCTGGGGGAGGTGAGTCCTGACAACGTTGGGTGCTTTATGGAGGCTGGGGGGTGTTCACTCAGTTCCAGCCCTGCCCCTCATTGATGTTACTGACAGAACAGAACAACTTTGTGGGAATTTGTTTTTGTCCCTGATAAAGCCCCCTGGAGAAGAGAAGCCGTTTTGAGTTCCCAGAACCTGCGCCTTAGGCCTGGTCTTTGCTCCTGTAGGTTTGTATTTGCAGCATGGTTAGCTGTCAGTTCTTGCCTCCTGCCTTCCTTTGTCCATAGGCTGATGATCCCCTGGGGGCTGGGTGTGTCTTAGGCTCAGAAAAGCGGTCCTATGGGTCATCCCTGCCCTGGGAATCTCCCGGCTCTGCGCATGCGTTTTCTAGTCCCCACGCTTCACCCAGGCTGGTGCTGCCTCAGGCAAACCCTTTACTCTTGGGATCTGCGTTTCCGCCCCAGATCTGTTCCATGGTGGTTACCACCTGAGAAGATGCCCAGCCTCCTCTGGTTGCCCAGAGAGACAGGAGTGTGTCTTTGGAATATCTGGGGGTGAGCCCTATTGTTGCCAAAAACAGCTGTTGCTCTGCACCTCGGGGCATCGCCTCTCTGGTGTGGTTCCCTCTTAGCCAACTGTCCTATCCTCACTGCTGTGCCGCAGAATCAGCACTGACCAGCTGCAGTCCAGGCCCTGTCCACACCCCTTGAGAAATCACCCACTAATCTGGATTCCTTGGGGACAGGCCTCCAGACCTCAGAGTGAGAGTGGAGGGGAGTGCTGGGAGCTCAGAATTTCAGGTAGAGAATATATACAGTTTTATATAGTTTTATGCCTGGCAGGAGAATGCCATGGCACTCTATTAGGGGAGTTAGGTCCAGTTTTTAGAGGATCTGTCACATGGAGTGTAGTGGGAGGACCTTCGAACTCTGCTCATTTATTTGTGGGGCACTCTGAGCTGTTCTCATGGGGGAGAGGACTCCCATCCACTTGGTGATGAATTTTGTACCTTTTGTTTGTATCCTTGGGGTCACAGCTCACCTCAGAGGGGTTGATGTGCGTTCTTCAACCTTCTCTTTTGGTGCAGCTCTAATCCACCTGGTTACTTGCTAAATTTCTGTCCTTTAACTCTCATCCTGGATGGGGGCCTCTGTGGAAAGCTGGCTTCAGTCAGCCATCTTGTCTCCATCCCCCTCAAGTTGAGGTGTTAATGATAAATAATTTTGTTTGGTGAAGTGGATCCCTATGGATCTTGGCAACATATTTTTTGTTCCACTGTGGTCACCATATTCATTTGAGATTCTTAAATATTTTCTTCTTGTGACCTGGAGGCCAAGCCCAAGGCTTCGCTCCCTGCTGGATCACTACTTCTGTGAGGGACCATCGTTTTTTCCTGCTTCCTGATGCCCTGCTTCCTTCACTGGAGTCACACAGCAGGCACTGGGACCAGGCCCCACATGTAGGCGCTGGACAGCTGCTACTGAACACCAAGCCTTGCATTGCTGCCATCACCCTCAGGTCCCCCCTGGAAGCCCCTTTCTCATTTTTGGAGTCCCCATCTCAGGGTTGAGAGTTCTGTTGACCACTGTGGGTGGAACAGAGGGAAATCAAGGGGAGGCCTGATGACCACAACCTTAAGTTTTTGTTGAAACTTGGGATATTTTTATTCCAAAAACACAGTTGAAGGTGGTGTCGCTGTTCCATGGTGCAAGGAGTGTGGTCCTCTACTTCAGGCACCAAATGAGTTAAGGAGACATCTGGGGATTGGCTCAGAATCTAACCACAATGTTTCTATGGCAAATTGGCTACTAATTTGCCAAGAATTACCTTAGAAAAGACTATGAGATTCAAGGCATATTCACTTAGAAATAACAAAATTGAATATTGTCTAACAACTTCATATTTCAGATTTTGTACAAAGTCAGATGACCCTAACGTGTCTGAATCAGGGTCTTTACATAGAGTCTATTGAATACATCCTATTCCAGCAGGCAGGCTTGCCTTCATCACAGGCAGCCCTGCCCATAGGAAAAGAGGCAATAAAGTTTAATATTCTGGTGGTACTAACACCTTCATGATGTTTGTAGAAGGAGCAACCTTGGGCCAAGTGAACAAGAAAAGAGGAAGTTCCCGGACCACTTCCAAAGGGCTGAGGCTGAAGAGTTGATGTCTCGGGGCTGTCCAAAAGTCTGCCACATGCCCAACAGTGCCACCGCCGCCGAAACCCCAAGTCTACAGCTCAGGGTGGTCTGGAAGTGAAGGATTGTTTTCCCGAGAGTGGTTTCAAGAATGTAGCTCTTCACCTAATAAAAGGAATATGCAATGATTAACTGGGTCTAATATTAGTATCTGCAAAGTAAAGAGCAATTGGGCCTGGTATGAAAGAACAAACCTTGCACGCACCCACTGCCAGGCAGAATCTGTTCTTTTTTAGTCATAAATCTTTCTTGGATGCCAGAGAAGAATTTCACTTCCGTCAGAAACACCAAGTGAACCAAAGAGAAAGAACATGTTGTTTTGGAGATGAAAGCTTTCTGAGTTGAAAGCTCTTGCTGTCTTTCTGCTGTTGTTCTGGCTTCTTTCTCTTGGTGTCCTTTACCCTGCCATGCCTTGCGTTGTTTTGTGCAGGATGGAGCAGTTCTGAGCACAGGTCGGGATGGACCATTTGCTTCAGGCATTAGCTTTGGTCAGAGAACTTGTCTGACATTGAGTCTCACTGTTTTCCAAGGTGGACCATTGGTGAAACATCTTTGGCCACCAAATCTCTGATAATTATGAAGAATACATCAATAGACTTCAGGGTATTCCTAAACCCAAGAACACCACTAATTGAGATGCAGAAGTTAAACTGATTTGTTCATCAATTAAGTGTACCACTCTTGCTGAGAGCTATTACTAATTCAAATTACATGTGTTATCTAATTTGTCTTGAAACTTTTTGAGGTAGGGCAGTGGGGTTCTTAGAGTGTGGTCCTCACAACATCAGCATCAACTGAGAACTTGCTAGAAATGTACGTCCTTGAGCCCTACTCCAAACTTATGGGGTCATTGGTCCATTGATCTGTGTTTTAATCCAAGTGATTTCAATGCACACTAAGGTTTGGGATCGCTGGTGTAGGAAACATTATTATCACCATAGAGTTTATTATATGCCATGATGTCATACATCTTTGAAGTCCTTTACAGCTAAAACTTCTAGTGTAAAATTCTAGATTTCCAAGGGTCTTCAGTGCTATGCATGCAGTAGACAATCAGTAAATGTTCCCTATAAATGCAGTGTCTGACTTAGTGGATAACTCTTTTTCTCCTTCCCTCTCTTCCTCCTCCTCCCTCCCTTCCTTTCTTCTCTTCTTTTCTTCCTTCCCTTCCTCCCCCTGTCTGCCTTACATCACCTGCCTTGTCCCTTTTACATGTGTTTTAGGTAGGGTGGGCACTCAAATGGATCTTACCTCCCCTGCTACTTGGTAGCCACCTAACACAGGCTGACAGATCAAAGGGTTCCACTGCCTGGAACACAGAGATTGCTCCTGAGATCCAAGCTTGGCCACTGAGAATCTTTAGGGGTGGAGGAGAGCAATGTGAACTATAAAGCACAGTCTCTCCCTATTATCAACTTTGTGAACATCAAAAAACCAAGTGAACTTGAAACGTCAGGAGGCACATTTGTTTCCATGGTGGGATTGTTCTTCCTGGGAATAAAGCCAACTCAGAGAACAGCAGTGCCAAGTGTTGGAGGGAAAAATGGGCAGGGAGCTGATAGCATCTTTGAATCTATGAAGACAGCATGCCTTGAAGCTGGAGCCAGATCTCTTGTTGAACTTCATATTCCATTCAACATTCACCCTGGCTACCTTAATTTACAATCCTGGGTACATCCATACTATTAATTTTTTTTCCTGATGTCAAAAGTAAGAAATGTACATACAAATTTGAACCTAGTAGAATTTTGTCATATAGAAAATCAAAGTCATTTTGATCACCCCACTGACTTGAAAATGTCTGCATATTCATTTGTATATATATATATGTTCCTTCAGATTTTTTTTATCAATATGCTAATGAAATGGGATGTTAATTCAGATTTTTTTTGATGTTTCAATTTTTCTAGAAGCCCATAAAGACAAGAGAAAAATAGTAGGTGTGAACATCTAGTTTCTAGAGAGAGATTATTAGATTGTTTACAAAGAATTTGCAAAGTTAGTGATCCAGGACTGGGACTGGTATTATTTGCTTATAAAAGAGGTTATATTAGAAAATGTTAGGAATTCATGAAGAAGTTGACAAGGCCAGTGGGAACATATCTCTGGAAATATTTTTAGCATGGTAGGGATGACCCCTGTCCTGGGGGTAAGGGCAGGAAATACTTATCTTTCATCTTAAGCCAAGTATGGGAGAAGGCTTTAAGAAAATCTCCCAGAGGACCTCACGTGCATCCACTGAAATCTGGGAGGTGCAGTGCTCAGTACCTTTGCATTCCTAAAGCTGGCTGATATTAGCTGCAAAGCAGCAGAGGGAAGAGCGAGACTATACTCATAATTTGATTTGATTTGACTTGATTTCCCTTCTGACTATCTTGCCAACAGTTTCCAATCTGGAACCATCGAAAACACGAATTCACCCAGTCAGAAAACATCTGTCTGGTTTGGTTGACCCTTGGGAAGCCTTCCTCTATTATATCCAGCCATATATTTTTCCTCTAAACCCATGAGCTTTCTTTTGCCCTCTCCTGGGTCATTGCTCCCACCTGTGTCTTCTCCATATATAAACTCAGGCATGACACAAACACACTGTTATGTGAGGTGCTTTTGTAAGATGACGAGGACAGTGACTTTTGTGATGAGTTCACAAAAACTGCAGTGGCAGTTTTTATGGTAATTTCCAGGTCTATGTTTTAGTTAACATCAGAACTTTCTCCAACTGCAAATTTTTCTTTTTTCTGGACTCCATACCAACTTTTCCCTCCTCTGATTCTTCTCCTTGCAGTCGAATGAACTCCACTGTATGAAGTTCTTGAGTTCTGTCTGTGGTCTCTCCCCAGCCTGATTCCCCTCTTTCCTGAGCTTCTAGACCTTAGGTTCTACTCCCTTCCAAATATAAAAATATTGTTTATAACAACTGTTTACTAACTTTAAGTAAACGTATTTTGATCACATTATCTCATTTACTCCTCACCATATCCCTGTGAGTTATTATTGCCTCCATTTCAAAGATGAAGGCACAGAAGCTCAGAGGGGTTAAGTGATTTATTCACTGTCACACAGCAAGTTGTAATAGAGCCAGGACAAGAATTTGGATTTTCCTGACTTGTAAGCAAATAATATTATTTGCTTTTGATATATCCATATTATTTTTAAAAAACTGACATCACATCCTTTTCCTTATGACTCCATGCCCTCAACTACCTGCTCTCAGAAGCCCCTGGATTACACTCACTTCCACCAGCTTCAACTATTTCTCTTTGTCCATCATTTCTCTTCATACCCCCTGGGGTTTCCTCAAACTCTTTGGAGTTTCTAGCAATTAGCTGGTATTTCTGGTACTCTGACCCCGGTCAGTCTGAAGACTGCAAGTCTACAAAGGAATTTGGAGGAACAAATTTCTTTGGCTGATCAATTCAACTTGAATATTTAAGACTCCTGTTCTGTTTAATTAAATTTGCCTTGAAGTGTTTTCGTTTTTTTTTTTTTTTTAAGGAAAAAGTTTCCTTAAAACAAAGGAGAGTTTGAAATTTCCATTTCCGGGGCAGGGAATATTTCTAAAAACAACAACAAAAATAAGACAATTTTTCAGAAGGACTGGAGGAACTATCTGAAAAATGTTGACAAATTAAGATACTTTGTAAGGTCATTGACTCATTATTACTCTATACAATGTATTTACTTTTTCTCTGTCCACACTGCTCTTAGCTACTACCTTTGATATAATTTTTATTCTATCTAATTCTTTTGGTACCTTTTCAGTTAAAAAGATAGTCTTTGATAATATTATTTGCTTTTGATGTATCCATATTATTTTTAAAAAGCTGACATCACGTAACAATGAAACTAAAGAATACAGGTAGCATGTAGCATGTGTGAAGAGCTATTTTTAGTTACATGCAACTGCCTGAAAAGATGCTAGGTGATTTTTACAACTGATTTCAAAATTTAAATTGTTCTTTTTTTTTTTTAAATACACTTTCAAATAAATATTTTTTATCTTAATCTGTATAAATATTAGACTTCCTGGTTTATATGTTCACTGAAAGTGGCTGGATTAACAACATTTATTCTTGGTTCTCGGGGAAAAAAATGACACAACTTCTTAATTTTGTATGTCCAAACACACAAGATGGAAAATAGCATTTACAGTAAATGTTTACATTCATAACCTCACTTGACCTTCAAAACAACTCAGTGAAATATTATCATTATTTACAAGGTGAGAAGCTGAAGGTCAGAGGGCCCTCATTCTGCAAATATTTATTAAGGCTTTCAGAGCCTAGGAAAGGAGGGGTTTAACATGTTGACTGCCAAATTAGGAAAACATTTTTTTTCTTGAGGCCTGCACAGCTCTCAATGTAACCAAGGTAAAGAGACAGGTGAATTATATATGCTTTACAAGGTCCTGGGCTCAAAACTAGCATGAGTTACATGGCAATTAATCGTTAATGGGGCTCTTTGGTCCAAGCCGCAAGCTTAAGAAGGATATTCATTTTGGAATGAATAGAAAAACTATTATAATTTTTCCATATCAGAAGAAAACAGGGCTGGCTTCATGGGTAAAGCCTGGTGGCTCATGGGGTGCCACACAGAAAAGGGTTTCCTACTTGGGGTTTAATGCTCTCTGGTTGTCTTCCTGAAAGACTTTATGATTTGTGCTTTGTGGGTGAAATCTGATGGCTCAACGGGGCATGCACCAGGCATTTGGAACCTGGATTCACTTGTGTTCCTATCTCCTGCTGCCTCCCTGGGGTGGGTCTCCTCTGAGTTGCTGCTGTTTTCTGCCCCTCTAGGGGCCTGGGCCTAGGTGGAGGGAGGCTTTAGGTCAAGTGCACGTGTCCCTACATTGCAGTGTGGGACCTTGGGCACTGTGAGAGTCTCCATCCTTTGCTCTGATGTTTCCTGTTGCACCCAAGGATGTGTAACATTAAATAGCAAATAAAAAAAAATCACCTTGACAGGCCAATCACAATCATTTCTTGTGATTATGAACAAGGGGCCCACTTTTTATTTTTGTATTGGGCCCCATAAATTATGTAGTTGGCTCTGGAAGTAAAATGCTTGTAGGTGAAATTCATGCCTCGGGCTCCAAGTACAGCTTTACTAAGTGTTTACTCCAGATAGACTGGGACATAGGCAGACTCATTCTCTTGGCTGCAGGAATCCAGGCAGGAAGGGGAGAGCGTGCACAAGCCCGGGCAGTTCCCGTGGGCAGAGCTTACTGTTTTTCTCACACTAGTAAGAAATTATCTTCAACTCTTGGCCCTGAGAATTATAGTCCTTTCGGGGTGTGTGTGTGTGTGTGTGTGTGAGAAAGAGAAACAGAGGTATGGAAGTCAGTGTTTCCTAAGGCACTCCCTGCAATATTTCTTGGGGCTTTCCTCTTTGTTTCCTTTTAAACTCCGTTTAAAGAAATCCTCCTATTATTTCACCAGAGTTTCTTGTGTGTGAAAATTATTTTATTCAAAGGAAACAAACAAAAAAAAAAGCCAAGGTAGGTTCAGCATGCCAGGCAGACCCATCAATCTTGTTTGTAATTGGGTCTGCCATTGGTGAGTAGCCACTTGGGAGGAAATTGCTCACCCATGTGGAGTGAATGAACTCTTTCAGGGCGCAGGGCCTCTGCAGAGGGCTGCACAATGGCCTCCTGCCAGGCAGTATCCTCCGGTGCTCGCTGGGCCGCAGGCTCAGCTTCAAACCCAGAGAGCAGTTTGTTCCTCTGCTTCTGCAGATAAGCCTCTGTTTGCTCTCCCTCTTCCTGGATCAGCAGGGCTGGGGTCCCTTTACAGAGACACTGACATTTAAATGCATGAGGGGTTTTGGTGACAGGAATAGGGAAATGGACTCACTGAGGGCTCTGAGCACCTTTGTTTGACGAAGGAAGAACTTGCAGCGGTGGTTTCATGACGTCAAGGTGAAAGCCGATGAGGCCATTCCTCCTCCCAGCCCATTGATCTCTGAGCCTGTGAAACCAACTGTTTATAAAGAAACGCCAGTTCTGTTGGCAGTTTCTCTGTGATTGTTCTAAAGAATTAGGATTACTTTTCTTTCCCCTAACATAGTCCCAGTAATGCCCTGCTGGTCATCCAGATCAACAACGTGAGATCGCCTCTTTTATCCGTCAGAGGCGTTAGAGATAAATTGATAAGGAAGGGGAATTCCTGTGTTTATGCTTTTAGATGCTTTAACTGAAGGAACATGAAGCTGCCGCTCCTTCCTGTTTTTCAAGGACCCTGAGTTTAGGAGACTGAGCTCAGATCTTCCACATTCTGCATAAAACCTGTTCCAGAGGAAGTCACCTTCCTCTGAATGAACCCCATCACACAGGAGACCATGCACCTCTCAGATAGCATCTGGAATGGTTCTGTACTTTGGAGAATTCAACCACTGATATTTATGATATCAGGACGACAGTACAACTATGATAAAGGACTAATAGCGTTATATAAAACATGCTTAGATTTTCTAGGCCCACCCATTAAGAAAGAGAGTAATGCTCTTCTGAAAGAACTGAGCTAAAGGAGAGAGATTTCTGCCTGGTTGTAGTGAAGACCCGAAGAAAGTAAAATCACTGAGATGAGTCCATAATTTTTTTGAGGATAAGATTGCTGAAAAATATTCCAAAAGCACTTTGCTCCAGATCTCTTCATAGCAATCACCTGGGATTATGGTTTTGTGTTGACTTGTTGATCTCTCTCATTTGCCTAAGCCTGGGAAGCTTGGTATGTGGGACAGTAGTAATCCTTGAAGGCTGAAGGAGAGAATGAATGAAAGGTCCCGTTTCTCTATGTGGTGAGGTACAGAAGGAAGAGGGGCAGGCAGGGTGTGGTGATACCCTGAGCAAAGCCCTTGATGTGTTTTTGAGGCCTCTCCCTCAAACAAGCCAAGATGAAAACATGCAAGTGGAGGGAAAAATGCTCCTGGAGGGAAGGATATATTGGCAACACCCAAAGTGCCTTAAGCAACGTTAAACAACTTAGAGCTCTTGATAGATGAGCTAGGAATTTGGAGAGTATACGCCCCTGGGAAATCAGCCAAAAATATCACATGGCTATATATTTTAAATCTATAGAAGCAACAGCTTAGACAAATCGAGGTGTGGTGTTTTTCTCTGTTTTTCTCCCAGCTCCAACCTCCTTTACTGGGCTCCTCCCCGGTCAGAGCTGCTTTCTTTCCCCTTGGTTTCCTCATTGTACTCCCTGGAAGAGAACAAAATGTTCTACGTGGAATCTCAACTTTACCTTTCTGTGGTCAGTGAAGATAACCCAAAGACTCATCCAGGGAAAGCAGAAGGATCTAGTTGGGCGGCCTCTTCTTTTTCAGTGTCATATATTTAAGACTTTCATTATCTAAATGGAACATAATAAACTTGGGGCCTTTGTCTTCCTTGGGGAAAAATCATGTTTTGAAAATCAAATGCTATCCAATTCAACCCTAACCAAGCCTGCTAATTAGAACTAAAGGTCATAGTCAAATGTCCTTAGTATTTCTTAGCAGCTGTCTAAATAAACTTGTGAGAAGATGTGGTTGTCCCAAGGCCAACCTGACAGGACAGAAATGTATTGGAATAACGTGCGTAGCAGGTGTGAACATGTTTAGACGTCTCCTTCATGGCTGTGATTAATTTTGTCATAGTGCAGGACTGGGCCTTTACACAGGTTCACCCAGTTTGACAGTTGCTTCTGAAGGATCCTAACAGCCTCTGACTCCTCAGGGACAGATTAAATTGTCTTACTATAGCTCGTGCCTTGTACAGAGAAGCATGAGACTTGTGGGGCTTGGCCAGTATAATGGAGGAGAGAAAGAATAAGAGTCAGGAATCCTTTCTGGGCTTCTTACAGGGAGTGGGGGATGTTGATTTATACCCATGAAATTGAACAGAGTGGAATGATGGTTCCTCCAGGACCCTCAATTCCTCTGAGCTTCTGTGAGCCTATGTGTGGGCCTCACACTGCATCTGTGCCAGGGTTGAAACTAGATCTGCCTCTGGAGATGGGCTATTTTGTGAACAGATACCTTCTCAATGAGAATCTCTTCTAAAGTAGAGAAGAGGGAACGAGGCAAAAGGGACCAGGCTGTATTTGCTCACAGTATGCTCGTGGCGCTGAGGTGGAATTAAGCCCCTTCCCTCCCCAGGGCCTGCCCTGCCACTGCTGACCCTGTGAGGGAGGGAAGGTGTGCCCTGGGAGAGGACTTCATCTCTCCACAGTGGCTTCCCTTTGCCTGAAGTCTAAAGCCCCAGTTATTTGACACAGTAGTCAAAGTCTCCCTTCTATGATCTTACTCACTTTTCCAGCTTAACTTCTGTCTGTCCAGCCTCAGATTTTACGCACCAGCACCCTTTGTTCTTTTAGAAGTACAATGCCTGCTGTATTCAGTCTCTGCCTTTGTCCTTAATGCCCACGATGCCCTTACAAGCTTCAACTCTTTGTCTGGCTAATGTGTTCTTTGGCCTTTAAGATTCAAGTCAAGTGCCACCTTGTCCAGGAAGTTTCTTCAAAACTCCAAAGACTGGATTAGGTTCCCTTTCAGGGCACCCATAATATCCTGTGCTTATCCCTGCAGCTGACCTAATGGTATTTGTGTATAATTTCTGTCTATCTTCCCTCCCCTACTGCAAGGGACACTGATCCCCCTGAGAGATGAAGAACATACTCCCTCACTTGCGACAGAACTGTCAGCTGTCAGATTCCTAAAAGAGCTCAGCCAAGTCATGTCGCCTGTGTGAGATGATCAGTATCTGATGACTCCATGAACGCAAAGGTGGAGTGTTTTAGCCTAGTGGTTCTCAACCCGAGGGTTGCAACCCACAGAAACTGTATTAAAGGGCCACAGCATTAGGAAGGTGGAGAACCACTGTTTTAGTCCTTCAACCCAGGTGGGTTCAAGTGTGAAAGTTCATCTGAACTTCAGCTTTCTCCAGGTCCACTGAGGCTTCCACTGACTTTGCATTGCAGCTCCACATCTCCCCGAGGCCAATCCTGCTTCCTTTCTGCCTTTCCACCTGTGCTGATTTCAGGAGCTCCCTAATAAGTCTCTCGCATACTGATACCCATCTTAAAATCAGCTTCCGGGGGACCCATGAGGGATATCTGCCTTCATCTGATCTGAGCACTTTGAGGATGGGGACTGTGCCTTTTGCATCTTTGTATTTTCAGCACCCATCAAAATGCCTAGTACAGACTGTGTTCTCAATGAAAGCTGGTGGGTAGTTCGAATAAATGACATTCAAAGTGAGAGAGCTATTTGGTATTGCCAACATAAATGAAGAAGACAATGAGGTTTCCTCTAGAAAGTTTGTTATCTGATAGCCTGGACTATTAAACAGGGAAAGAGACCTGGACTTAGAGTTAACAGATGTAGGTTTGAGTCTATACTCCTCCTTACTTATTGTGTGTCTTGCTCATCTTGGGAGAAAACAGATGGTATACTCAAAGCAGGTGATTTGAAGAGAATTTAATAAAGGGGCTAAGTACAAGGTGAAGGCCAGCTTCAGGGAAACCAATAAGTAATAGTGCAATATTTGGGGCTATTCATTAGCATGTTGTCATCTCCAGGCCTGAAGGAGCAAAGGAAAGGGGCTGTGTCTGGAACAAGAAGGGCTTCCAGAAAGGAACTGTGCCCTGCCTAGGGTCCTGGAAATCTGGTAGGAAGGGAGCAGAAGAAAGGGACGCCCAGGCTGACCCCCTACTGCCTGCCTTCTTCTCCACCAGGGTCTCCCATGGATAAGCCAGTGAGAAGCCAGATGCCCAGGGAATCCTTGCTGCAATGGTATCAACTTCCTAGGCACAGAGGAGGATACAGAACAGGGAGAGGGAGAAGGGAAGAACGTGGATCTACAGTGGCAAACAGAGGATTCCTAGCACAGGGACCAGGAAAACTCAAGAGTTTAAGTGATTTACTTCTTACCTGGGGAAAGATGCTCTACTTAGCCCTGCACATGTGCTAAATCCATGAAACATGCATTGTGAACTGCAAATTGAAATATGTGTATTACATATGGCAACACTGTGGATGGGTCTTCATTCAATTCAACCCTTTTCCAATCCTGGGAAGAGCTGCAGCCAGTAGTGTTGTGGCTTCACAAACAGGAATCACTTCCATGCCTGTTAGCTGTGCTGTGTGTGGATTCATGGGGACCCGGGTTGGAAAGGCCAGCTTGCTCTGCCCTGACCTTGTGCTCTCATGTTTCAATTCTTCTTCAGTTCATACACAAGCCTGTAGCACATTTTCTTTTGTGAAGGTCTTCAGAGCTAATGAGCCACTAAATGCTGCCTGATACATACGGTTCGATATTATTTGAAAGGATGGTGATGCTAGATTTATTTGCTCAATACTCATTTAAAAACCTGTATTACAGCTTCTCTAGCTCCTACTTTAGCTTTCATCTCTCATTTAGTGGAAATTGGCAGGATTTCCAGTCTTCTGGAGTAATGAAAATTTGCCCAGATTCAATGTCATTTGTGGAAAAGAAATACTTAAAAGGTGAATTTAGTTATTTAAAACTAATAATTCCTTTATTTAATTTATTATTTTTTATTTTTGTCCTATTACAGTATATGTACATGTGTAGATATGTGAGACCAAAAAAATCTAGAGAGTTTTAATTTTCTGTCTTTCTCTTTTCCCTTTCTCCTTCTTCCCCTCTTCTTCCCTCCCTCCTGCCCTTCCTTCTCTTTCCCTCCCTTCTTTCTTTTACATATTCATGCCTGCATTCAGCTAATACATATTTACTGAACACCTACCACATACCAGGCACTCTTCTAGGCCATGGAGATATGGTAGTGAGCAGACTGAGAAAAATTGCTGCTTATGTTATTCTACAGACAATAAACGAGATATACAAATACAATATGTATCACATTAGATATTGGCAATTTCTTGGGGAAAAAAATTAAGAAAGAGACATAGGTTTTAATTTTTCAAAAGGTGATCAGGGAGTGCCCTGATTAAGCAATACAGACAGCACTAAACTAATGAGGAATGAAGTTATACTGCGAATGACACAGAACCAATTTAAGTCTGAATCCTTTAACCTTGTGGAGACTTTGGGCCATTCAATAACCCCTGCGTCCCTTGCCTCTAAGAACACAGAGCAAGAAGCAGACCCTCTGTGACACAGGAAGAGAGCCCTTGTCAGGAACCAGCTCTACCTGCATCTTGACCTCTGGAATTGCAAGAAAATAAATTTCTGTTGTGGAAGCCCCATAGTCTGTGGGATTTTGTTACAGCTCCCGAGCTGATTAAGATACCTAACCATGCTCTTTGGCTTACCCTGAACCTCTCTTCCTTTATTGTCTTTGATAATTATGTTATTCCACAGGGACACACATTTTCTGAATCTCTATAGCACTTTTAGATACCTGACAATGTTTAGAATTTGTTTGTAGTTTTCCTTGACTTTTTCTCTGTTTTGTGTGTGTGTCCATAGTAATAATCCTGAATAAGGTGTAAGCTGCCTTCTAGGGACAGAGACTGATACAAATACAAGTCCACGCTTGTGAGCAAAGCAACTATGTCTTTTTTTTTTTTTTTTTTTTTTTTTTTGAGAGAGAGTCTTACTATGTCACAGTGCTGTGGCACCACATCTCACAGCAACCTCAAACTCTTGGGCTTAAGTGATTCTCTTGCCTCAGCCTCCCAAGTAGCTGAGACCAGAGGTGCCCACCACAACGTCTGGCTATTTTTTTGTTGTTGTTGTCATTGTTGTTTAGCAGGTCCCGGCTGGGTTTGAACCCACCAGCCCTGGTGCATGAGGCTGGCACCCTAACCACTTAGTATGGGTGCTAAGCCAACTATGTCTTATTCACAGAGTTTGTTAAATAATTATTTAGTTGTCTGAGGTCACACAAATGGTGTTGAAACAGATTTGGACCCAGTTCTCATAAATTCTAGTTCAGAAGAATAAATAGGAAAAATAGGAGAGTGATATTTATCAGGTAATTGAGTAAGAAGAAGCAAAGAGAGAGTGACCTTTTGTTAAAGAAAAGAGTGCACTTGAACGAGAGATGCACAAAAGAAGGGCTATGTGGATCATCTAGGGAAGTTGATGGGAAAGTTTGATTTATTTTTATCTATTTTGAGGCATTTATTACAATACATCAGCCTGACTTTTTAAATTTGTACAAGTTTATGGGGGTATACGTACAGTTTTGTTATAATGCATAGCAGTCAGGGCTTTTAGGGTATCCAGTGGGGGTGTTTTGAAGTTCAACCTGACTGGAATTTGCATCTGGCTCTGGAACCCTGGACAAGTTATGCAACTTGTCAGTCTTAATTTTCTCATCTGTAAAATGAGAATGGACTTTGCCTTATCAGACTGGTGCGAGGATTAAATGGGAGAATGTGGCTAAGGCAGAGCTGGGGAAGGAGTAGTTAAGATGCTGCTGCAGTGTCCAGGGTAGGGATTGGCTGGTTACTGTCTGGAATGCGCGGAGCAGGGAGGTGGGAGGTGTGTGCGGAAGGACCATTCCCATATCAGATCCCGGCCTTGGAGGGGAGAAAAACATAATGGAATGTATTATACTGTGCTCACTTCTGTGTGGAACTCAGCACAGCCTCAATTCTTCTTTTTTTACTGAGAAAGTAGCACAGTATCTCTGTGGTCTTTATCTGCAAGCATCATTGAGCTGTGAATGTGAAAAGCAATTAGGGTTACAGCCCCAGGGCACCATCTCTGAAGACCCTTGTGCATCAGGGAAACAATAGGAGCTTTGCTCTGTAAAGCCTGTGTCTATTTATCAACTCCCCAGGGACTATTAAAACGTAACCAAGTGGCAGTGAGGCTGCAGTGAACAGTAAGGACCTTTTCACATCTCTCCCAGGAGCAATTTGCTTTGTGCAGGGCTTGGCCAATCCACGGCCTGACCTGGCTTTTTCATCTCTCTTCCTTTTACTGGGAGGTTCTCAATTAGGCTTTTGGGGGGTGGGAATGGGAAAGGCTATCATAAATATAGAGAAGCTTTTTCAAAATACACACACCAGTAGCCTATCTGCATGGGCTTCAGTAATGGGTCCCCCACTGAGATAAATTGTGGATCACATCCAGGCCTAAACTTCCCTTTCACACCTTAAGGTCACATCTCTCAATCAGGTGTCTCTCATCTTATGCCTGGGCTTGTGGAAACTTTCTCTTTGAGACCTAATCATCTGTTCATTTGTTGTAGGTCCTTAACTTAAATTCCCTAATTAATCTCAGGGAGTCAATTGCATTCCAGAAGAATAGGCTCATAGTAAGCTATTCATATTTCCAAGAAGATGTAATTGTTAGTAAGTTCCAATTATTTTAAAGCTTTATTGAAAAAAAAAAGGGGCGCATGGGGCGCCTGTGGCTCAAAGGAGTAGGGTGCCAGCCCCATATGCTGGAGGTGGCAGGTTCAAGCCCAGCCCCAGCCAAAAACTGAAAGAAAAAAAAAAAAAAAAAGAAAGAAAAAGAAAAAAGGAAAAATAATTGCGTGATTCCAAACTTCTGCAGAAGTTAAAATTGACGGGAAAGAATGGGGAATCAATTTGTAGTTTAGCAGTATGACCAGCGCTATTCCCTGGGAGGTAAAAAAGAAATCAATGGACAAGGGACCTGAAGGGACTTGCCAGACCCCAGGAAACTCTACCCAGGGGCCTGAAGGCCTGACATAGTCATCACTTACTTTTACAGAGGTCCCATGATCCAAGGCATGGCCTAGATACCACGTACACTGTTTCGAAGGCAAGAAAAACCCACCAGAGTATTGAACAGACTATTCTAAGAATCTTTTAAATCAACAACTCAGCCTCTTGACCACGAGGAATGTGCTGTCCCTGGGGGTGCTTGGAGAGGACGGAATGTGTACCCGCGATGGAGGCTCACCGTGTCCTCCTCCTGGCTCTGGTGGTCCTTGCTCTGCAGCGCGATAGCTGGACCTTGGTGCTCCCTGAATCTTTGCACAGCAACTGACAAAGCCATGAACTAGGCTAAACTTGCCTTTTGTTTTATCCATTTCCTCTTCCAATGATACTGAACACCCTTATGCTGCCCCCTAGTTGCCTGAAATTTATTTTGGGGGTTGACACAATATATCAAAGTTTGTAAACAGATATCCCATTTATAGAGGCTTACTCTCAAGAGTCTATTTAATTAGAGCTAGTTATCAACATATGAAATTCAGGAGATAAAATTCTAGATTCCCAAAATGTCTTGAAAAAAAAAAAAATCCAAGTTCTAACCTCAAGAGACCACATATCTTCAGGTAACAAAGCCCTAGGTTTTAGACAGGGTCTGGACTCTTGAGTTTGCTGTAATCCTTTTTCTTACTTTAAATGGACCTGTTTCACTCAATTATTATTATTTTTTCACCTACATGCACCCAGATATTGTGGGTTTGCTACCTTTCAGTGTAGGGATATAACTAAGCAAACATGATCATTAGATTTAAACCTCAGTCTATGTGATGAAGGACACATTTCTTTTTCTTTTCTTTTTCCTTCTTTCTTTTTTCTTTTCTTTTTTTTTTTTTTTTTTTTTTTTTGAGACAGAGTCTTAAGCTGTTGCCCTGGGTAGAGTGCTATGGCATCACAGCTCACAGCAACCTCCAACTTGGGCTCAAGTGATCCTATTACTACAATTTTTCTATTTTTAGTAGGGATGGGGGTCTCTCTTTTGCTCAAGCTGGTCTTGAACTTGTGAGCTCAAGCAATTTACCTGCCTGGGCCTCCCAGAGTGCTAGGATTATAGGTGTGAGCCACTGCGCCCAGCCAAGGACACATTTCTTAACCATGGACATCTTCTTTTTCTCATCTGTGAAATGAGGATAGTAACACCTACCCCATAAGTTGTTATGGGAATAATATGAGATAATTTCTGCACAGCTTCTAAAATGGATACTAAAAAACTGTCAGTGAAGGAAAGCAATTTGTAATTCACTGAACAGGGCATGTTTCTCAAAAAGTGTTCCATGTATCACACCTTTTCTAACCCCCTTCCTCACCTCACCTCTTTTATGAGTTGTCCTCATCTCATAAAAACAAACAACCATTTTAAAATCTATTTTTAACAAATTTGGAATTGAATATCAATTAAGTGCCAGATAAGATGCAAAGTACTGGGAGAAGTCAGGTGCAGGGAAGATATAGCTTCATGGAAAAGATGTGGTCTCATGCCTTAGGAATTCCTGACTTGTTGTATAATATAATAATATTACTTGTGATCAGTCCTGTAACTGATTCATACATTAGACCATAGGAACACCAAGGAGGGTATGGCTAAAAAAATAAAAAACAAACAAAAAATTCAGTTGTAATAATTACTTCCATTCATAATTAGTGTGCTTATAACTGGCTATCTTCAAAACAGAAAAAAAAATTCTTGTCGCATTTACCAATTTCTATGGCGTAAATACTTCCGCTGTGGCCAATTTCAAGCTACCAACAGTTTAACAATTGACTCTTGCAAACTAGTATGAGTTGGCTATAGCACATAGTGTTTGTATAGATCTTTCACTTTATAAAGCCTCTTTCCATGCACTCTCCTAGCAATATCTCTGAGCAGGTACAACTTAGAATATTACACATTTCAGAATGAGAAACTGAGGCTCTGAGAGTTCTGCAGCTTTCCCAAGACCACAGAGATGATGAACACAGTTTTAAGAGCAAAGCTTCTCCCTGAGTGCAGCATTCTTACTAACACACAGCCTTACACTGTGCTCCTTCAGTTTTTTAAGACACTCAAGAATTCAAAAAATTTATGACCTATGCTCCTTTTGTAGGAAGATACAAGATGACATGCTCCACTAAAATGTGAGAGCAACTAAGAAATAGAAAGACTGTGATCCAGAAAACAGGAATCCTCCACTAGAAAAGAGTGAAGCCAAATCAGAATTGTGCTGGTGTATCAACAAGAAGTCATCTTGTGAAGATGGCCTTCAACACATCTAATGTTCAAAAAATCCAGACTGGAGCATGTCAGAGGTCCTGTAGAGAATTTTCAATGAGAAAAATCAAATAAAATGTTGCAAATGTATTCAGAGGAAATTGACCAAACTGGGGAAGAGTTTGATGGTAAATAATAAGTAGATAAAAAAAAAGCATGAAAATGTAATTATTAACTCCAGGAAAAATTCAAATAAGGAAAGACATTACAACATCATATATAATCTCATATTTGAATAGCATTTTACATAGTCAAACTAATGTAAACATTAAATATTAATTTAATCAATATAATGATTTAACTATATTGAAAGAAGTAAGGGTGTATCCAAGTGGTGGAGATGAGGGCTGTATGTGAGAGAGAGAGAGAGAGAGAAAGAGAGAGAGAACAGGGAAATATTTTCATGTTTAAGACTGAAATTAAAAAATCAAAGGAGAGTGTTATGAACATGCCATTGAATACTAAGTAATTGAAAGTGGTTGCCTCTTGGGATCATAAAGTTGTATGTGCATAAGAGGAAAGTTAGGGGAATGGCAAATTACTGTCAGTCTTGTGAAACTATTTGGTTCTTTACATTATATGAAAATATATCTTCGATGAAATACAACTAGAATTAAATTATATTCATATTTTCTCAAAACAAAAAGGAATTAAAACCACTATTGTAGTGATATTAACATCAGGCACAAGAGAATAAGTAGACTATGTATTAAAAGAAAGAGAAATTCTAGTAAAGGAATAAGCCATTATGAAGATATAATCATCCTAAGTTATGTACCTAACCATATAATTTCATATTTATCAAGAGAAAAAAGATCACAGTCATAACTTTGTAAATTTGCAATTAATGGTCATCTTTATAAAACCTCTCAGAAACTCAGATTGAACAAACAAGTTAAGTAAAGATAGAAAATATTTGTGTCAACTTGATTTGATAAGTTCAGAACTCTGAACTTAACTACATATTATCTTAAACACACATAGTATATTGAAAAATATTATGTAATTACCAGCCTAAGTAGAGAACCACAACATTTCTAAAAACTTTATATCTTGTAAAGGCTGTGGTAGAGAGAAGGCAAGGTGGTTTCCCATGATCCCCGACTCTTGGTGTTCACACCTTTGTGTGATTGCTTTGCCTTGTGTGTGGGCAGGACCTGTGACTTGCTTCTAAATAATAGAATATGGCAAAAGTGAATGATGTCTCTCATAATTATGTTACATCATATATAACTCTGTTTTACTATTAGACGGTCTCTAAAGCCTTGTTGCAGGCTTGATGGAGTGGGTGAAGTTGGAAAAGCCTATTTGTCAAGGAACTGTGGACAGCCCCAAGGAACTTCAGGGAGCCTTGAGCAGCAGATAGTGGTATCTTTCTGACAAGCAGCAAGATGCTGAGCCCTCCGCCCTACCACCACAAGGAAATGAATTCTTCCGATAACCTGAGCGACAATGGAAATTGATTCTACCCCGCAGGTAAGCCTCTGGATGAGAATGCAGCCTGGCTAGCCACAGGACTGCAGCCCATTAATCTCAACTCAAGGTAATCAGTGAACAAACCTCCAGAACTAATAAGGGAATATAGTGAGTTGAACAGACAACAAGTTTAACATATGAAAAGCAATGTGTACTAGCAATGGTTAATTAGAAAATACAATGAAAAAATACCTCATTTACATAAATAGCAACCACTCTAAAGTGCCTGGGAATATGTCTAATAATAAGTATGCAAGGCTTTATGGAGAAAATCATAAACTTTATTAACGACAGCAAAAAAAATCTGAAAAAGAGAGGTATACACTCTATTTATGGATGGAAAACTTATAAATGTATTAATTTTCCTCAAATTAATTAGTAAAATCAATGGAATTCCAATCAAAATCCCCCTAAATTTTTTATGCTACTTGACAAACTGATTCTAAAAATCATGAGTAATTGTGCAAAAAAGTCAAGACAATTTGAAAACAAAAGATGATTTTCCCTACTGCTTATCAAAATATATCATAAAGATTTAATAAAAGTATATGATGTGAGAACAGAGACACACATACCAATGAACATTTAGAAAATCCAGAAATAAGTAAAAAATACCTGTGAGAATTACCAGTATGATCAATGTACCATTTCAAATCAGTGAAGAAAGGAAAATCTAGTCATTGGATGCTTTTGGGAAACCTAGTTATCCTTCTGGAAAAAATAATGTCAGGTCCTTAACTTTGACATTTACAAAAATAAAAATACATTCCAGATCCGTTAATGATATAAATATGAAAAAACCCTCCTAAAATTATAAGCAGAAAATGCAGGGGATTATGTTTTCAATTTTTATTTCCTTGCTTATTTTTAATTTTTATTTCTTTTCTTTTCTTTTTTTTTTTTGAGACAGATTCCCACCCTATGCCCTGAGCAGAGTGCAATGGCATCATAGTTCACTGCAACCTCAGACTTGGGCTGTGGGCATCCTGCTGTCTCAGCCTCCAGAAACCACTGGGATTACAGGTGCTCGCCTTGGTGCCGGGCTAGGGTTCTCATTTTTTTTTAGGAGTCAGGGTCTCACTCTCGCTCAGGCAAGTCTCCAACTCCTGAGCTCAAGCAATTCTCCCTCCTTAGCTTCCCACAGTGATGGAATTACAGGCATGAGCCGCTGTGCCCAGCCCAGGGGATTATGTTTTTACCTAGGTGTAGAAAATATTTTCTTAAAGAAGATGCAAAATAAATGAGTCATAAGGATAATAATACATTTGACTAAATCATAATGAAAATTTTCACATATTTAAAACTCATCAGAGGTAAAGTCAAGAGAAAGATCAAGGTGTGATATTTACAACACACTTAACGCATCAAGAATTAGTTCCCAAATTATATTTCAAAAGTCCTAAGTAAGAAAATAATATACAAAGTGAAAACTAGGCAAAAGCTGTGGACATCATATATAGAGAAGAACTACAGATGGTCAATACATATTTAAAAAGATACTTAGCTTCATTAGTGATCATTAGCTTCATTTACAGCTGTTAGGCTGATAACAATCTAAAAACATTTTTTCGTCACTTTTTTTATTATGGTAAAAAAAGTTACATAAAATTTACCCTTATAATCATTTTTAAGTATTTAGTTCATTAATGTTAAGTGTATTCTCCTTGTTACAAACAGATCTTTAAAACTTTGTCTTGCAAATCTCAAACTCTATACCCATTAAACAAAAATTTACCTTTATCCCACTTTCCCAGGCCATGATAATCACCATTCTACTTTCTGTTTCTATGACTTTGACTATTTTGGTTTCCTCATATAAATAGAATCAAATGGTATTTGTCTTTTTGTCCCTGGTTTATTTCACTTAGCGTAATGTTACTGAAACATTTATCCATTGACAGCCATTTGGGTTGTTTTCACTTTAGGCTATTGTGAACAGTGTTAAAAATTATAACTGTAACATGGGTGTGCAAATACTCTGCTTCAAATTATTTTGGATATATAACCAAAGTGGGATTAGTGGATCATATGGTAGTTCCATTTTTAATTTTTTGAGGAACTTCCATACTGTTTTCCATAGTAGTGGCACCATTTTACAACCCTACCAAAAATGTATAAAGGATTCAGTTTACTTCAGATCCCGGTCAACAACTGTTATTTCTTTATTTTTTGAATAGTAACTGTCTTAAAGGGTGTGAGGTGGTACCTTACTGGGGTTTTGATTTACATTTCCATGATGATTAGTGATATTAAGCACCATTGCAGTTTTTTTATCTGTTTATTGGTTATCTGTACATCTTCTCTGGAGAAATGTCTATTCAAGTCTTCTGTCAACTTTTTCATCAGGTTATTTTATTTTTTATTGAGTTGTAGGAGTTCTTCGTGTATTCTAGACATTAACCACTTATCAAGTGTATGATTTGCAAATATCTCCTCCCATTTCATAGATTTCTTTTTCACTCTTCTGATTATGTCTTTTGATGAACAAAAGTTTTTAAGTTTGGTGTAATCTCACTTATCTATTTTTGCTTTTGTTGCCTGTGCTTTTATTATCATAGCCACAAAATCATTGCCAAGTCCAATGTCATGAAACTTTTTCACTACGTTCTCTTCTAGGAGTTTTATAGTTTTAGGTCTTATGTCTTTAATCTATTTTGAATTAATTTTTGTATATGATGTAAGGCAAAATTTCAACTTCATTCTTTTGTTTTTGCAGCACTATTTTCTTCTTTTCTTTGCAGCAACTTCATTCTTTCAGTTTTTTCAGCACTGTTTATCAAAGAGACTGTCTTTCCCCACTGAGTGGTCTTGGCACTTTGTTGTAAATCATTTGATCACATGTGGGAAGGTTTATACTTGGGCTTTCTATCCTATTCCATTGGTCTATTTGTCTGTTTTTATGCCAGTTCCACACTACTTTGATTAGTGCAGTTTTGTAATATATTTTTAAGTCAAGAAAATGTGAGTCATCCAACTTTCTTTTTCTTCTTCAAAATTGTTAAAACTATACATGGGTATCCCTTGAGCTTCCATATTAATTTCAGGATACTGTATATACTCGAGTATAAGCCAAGTTTTTGTGCCAAAAATTTGTGCCGAAAAACCCGAACTCGGCTTATACAGGTTATTTAATTCGGTGCGCTTAGCTTAACAGGTAATCAAGCTAAATCACAAAGGTTAAAATCCTTCAAAACTGCATTCCTTCTCCTCATCATCTGTATGTCCAAACAGAGCTTCAGCTGTATCTGATGTGAGGGTATCAGCATTTAACCTGATTCCTCAATTATTGTAATTGTTTTGGGTATATATTTTTATTTTTGAAATTTACCAGTGGCTGCTGCATTTTCCACCTCGGCTTATACTCGGGTCACTAAGTTTTCCCAGTTTTTAGGGTAAAATTAAGGGGGTCGGCTTATACTCGGGTCGGCTTATACTCGAGTATATGTGGTAAATATTATTTTTATTTATGCAAAAAATGCTATTGGATTTTGATAAGGATTGCACTGGATTTGTAGATTGCTTTGGATATTGTTAAGTCTTTTAATCAATGAACATGGGATGTCTTTCCACTCACTTACATCATCTTCAATTTATTTCACCAATGCTTTACAGTTTTCAGTGTACAGCTTTTTCATTTCTTTGGTTAAGTTTATTCCTAGGTATTCTTAAAATACTATTGTAAATGGGATTGTTTTATTGATTTCTTTTTCAGGTAGGTACTTATTTGTGTATAAAAATGCTACTGATTTTTGTATGTTAGATTTTTGATCCTTGCAACTTTATTGAATTCATTTATTAGGTCTAATAGTTATTTTTGTGTGTGAGATCTTTGGAGTTCTAAAAATACAGAATTATGTTCTCTGTAAGTAAAGATATTTTTACTTCTTCCTTTCCAATTTGGATGACTTTTATTTCTTTTCTTGTCTAATGATTCTGTCTAGGACTTCTAAGACTATGTTAAAAAGGAATGGTGAGAATGGGCACCCTTGCCTTGTTTGTGATCTTAGGAGAAAAGCTGTTAGTCTTTCACCATAGAGTATGATGTTAGTTGTGGGCTTTTCATAAGTGGCTTTTATTATGTTGAGTTAATTTCCTTCTATTTCTTGCTTGTTGAGTATTCAACTTAAAAATTTTGATGATGTCATATGTCATCAAAGATGAGATGAAAGGCAGTTTTGAAGAGCCTTTCTGGAGAGCAGCATGGTAGCTCCTATTGAAACTGAAAATGTGTACATTTTATGTCCCAATAGTTCAATCTGTTAGCATTTACCCTACATAACACTACCACGAATGTGCAAGGGAATATGTGTAAGAGGTTCACTGCATTATTATTATTATAACAAAAATGTTGGCAGCCCCCAAATGGCCATCTATAGGGAATAGCTGAAAATAAAAATAAAAAGCAAAGAGAGAAACACAAACAAAACAAAAGTGAAGCATTTATACTATGAAACATTATATGGCTGTTTAAAATGTAAGAAGTCAATCTCTTTGTACTAACATGCACAGAGTTCCAAGACATGAGTCTGAATGAAAAAGCCACACTTCTTGAAGCTGATGTATCAAACAAACTCACACTTAGATATTGCAGAACATCAGCTTAAACCAAGGTAGTCCCTGTTATCCATGCAAACTCTCTTAATAGTTGTATGGAGTAAGCAGTATTATTCTTACTTACTTACAGTAAGAAACCATGCTCAGGGAGGTTTAGTAATTTACTTAAGTTCACCCAGCTAGCCAGATATAAAACCTCAGTTTTACTGCAAAGCCTGTGCCCCTAACTCTGATGGTATGTTGTCTTTCCAGTTTATAGAACAAGGTGCATTGTGGTCAAACAAGACAATATATGGGAAACACTGAGATTGTAAAAATGTTGGACACTAAGAAGGAACCATTTAAAAAAAATTGAGTCTGAGTGGGAATATAGGAAGTCAACATCCTGTTTGAGAAGATATTTTAACATTTTTTCAGTGCTTGCTTGAAAATTTGCTTCATTCCAGGTTAAATGAAAATCTTTGGGCATTGTGAACTGACTCAGCATGCTTTTATCTGGGCCATTGATATGCAAGATACACTACTGTTAATGTGTTGATAAGTTCTTGGGAAATGGTGACTTTGACTGAAGCAACAATTAAGGAAACCAGTTTATTTTTTCATCCATATTATAACAAAAACAATTTGAACAAAGAGATGTACATTATTTCTCTTAAAGTTTTACAGTTTCTGAGAGTTTCCAAGTGTGGCCTTACCATGGATGTAGAAGAGAACAGATCTTGAGAGCCAGCATCTGGCATCTGAAACTTTCCAAAGGAGGGAAATTCTACTTCTTATTGGTATTAAAATTTCCCTGAGAGGGGCAGAGAATATTGAAAAAAAAGCAATTTTCAAAATATATATACACCCCAGAGAAAAGAAATGCCTTGAATGCCAATGACTAAAAGTGGGAGGCAGTGCTAGAAATATTTTGCTTAAAGTTTTAGGAGTTTGACCCTTATTGTAGGGTAATTTATTGACAGCACTGATAGAGAGGAATCTATCAAAAAGTAGGGTCATTTATATTAATAATCTTCCTTTATTCTTTTTTCTTTCTTCAGTTTTTTTGATTTGCTGATTTGGAATTTTGAAATGTAAAAGAATGGATAGATATAATTTTTTTTGTGATTTTTTTATTAGCTATTAACCCAGACTTCCAAAAGGAACAAAAATATAAGCATGATATTAAATGCTTATAAAATTTTTATATCTTTCCCCTCTTTGCATATTGGGAAAGAAAAAACACAATTTTTATTTTGCCCATGAGAAAATATATTAGATTATCTGTGTGCAAAATATCACATAACAATTTGTAAACATAGAAGAAAAAAATTCCCAATCTGTAGGAATTACAGCAATGATAATCAGAGTATAGTCCAATTCATAAACTTGATTCATATTCCTGAAGAGTAATATTAATTTAAGAGACAGTCCCTAGCAATAATATAAAATTTTAGGCTAGTATTCTGGTGATTTCCCTACTTTTCTCTCATTCTCATAAAAAATCTAAATTTTCAACTTTAAGAATGGATCATCATGATAGGTATGTTTCTAATGTATTTTCTCCCTTAGTTATCTATCCACTCATTGATTCCACACTCAGGACACTAATCCAGCACATTATACTCATGTACCAGGTACTGTTCTAAGTGTTGAGGGCATCTGGGGAAGAGGTAGGAAAGGACATTGATCTCATGTAGCTCAGAGCTAGTAACAATGTGCAATTAAATCAGAATAATAAAGTGGAGTAAAGACTATAAAGACTGCGACAGCATAGGTCTGTGAAACATACAAGTGTCCTAGGGTATGTCCTTGGAAAAACTTGTAGAGAGGACTCAGCTTTTGAAATCACAAAGGAAGAGGGGTTAGAAACTGTTACTGGTCATTCATAGGAAGGCTGTTTCTCCCAAAGGTAGGAGAACTTGGAAACATCCATTTCACTTATTTTAGAACAAAAAGTAAACATTTCCACCAATTCAGGTTGGCTTTTAATTTAAAGGAAGAGAGTTGAGATGGCTGCAGACCTATGACATGCTGGCCCAAACCTGTGTGACACTAACCCAACATCAAAGAATTTAATATGCTAAAATTAAAATAACCCTGCCCAGCACCAGGACTAAAATATCCCTGCCCAATACATGAATGGTTATGTGTGTTTAATACCAGGCAATGGGCATTTAAAAACGCATTATAAAGGAACCTGGAAAATCCTGTTAAAATTTAACTATCAGTTACATATCTTTTTAAAAACTTGTGACTTTACAGTAATATTTAACTTGGAACTAAGAGACTCCTGACTCTCTCATCTTAAAAGAAGATGAATGTCTTAACTTTCTTGGCCAAGTGTAGTGACAAAATACCATGAAAAAACTATTGGCCATCAAAAAACCAAGTGATACCAATTGAAAAATACTGAGAAATAGAACTTGAGCAATGATGCAAGAGCTCTATTGCCTTTATCCCACACCCCTAAACTCATTTTGAATAAATTTAAGACTTTTTCTTTTCTTTTTTTCTTTCTTTTTTTTTTTTTTTTTTTTGAGACAGAGTTGTCCTTGGTAGAGGGCTATGGTGTCATAGCTCATAGCAACCTCCAATTCCTGGGCTTAGGTGATTCTCTTGCCTCAGCCTCCTGAGTAGGTGGGACTACAGGCACCAGGTATCTTTTGTTGCAATTTGGCTGGGGCCGGGTTTGAACCTGCCACCCTCGGTATATGGGGCCGATGCCCTACCCACTGAGCCACAGGCGCCACCAAATTTAAGACTTTCAAATGCAAAATTGGGGAAGAAAAATGGAGACATGAACTGCTATGCAAAGATAAAGACCATTACACAATTCCTTTAAGCACCATCATTCTTTTCTTCAAATACATGTGTTGGAAATAAATTTGTTTTGTGTCTAGGCAGGAGAAAGTAAGAAATTGCAGGATTTATGTTTTTCATGTTTTTAACCTCCTATAGTAGCCATATTAATCCAAATCTAAAAGATGCCAATAGCTGGGTTTAAGAGACATCATTGCACTGAAAAGGTGGACTCTGTTGTAACCACTTATTAAAAACAAACCAGGCCAAATTTGTGGTTTAAAAATTGAGAACAGATGATGCTTTAATAAGCATGAAATGCTTTTGGTGTTACAAATGAGAACCAGGTGTGGAGATAAGCAACTTGGAGCTAAGCATGGCCATCTCCAAGCAGGACTCATCTTCCTCCAAGGAGAGTGGGTCATTAGCTACACTGGTTGGCCATCATCTTGTCTCCTGGGGTGAGATGTACAACTGCAAAGGAAAAATCAAACACAAGAAAGTGGAGGAGAACTTGAAGGCTGTCTTTTAAAAAATACATATGAGTTCTGAAATCAAACCACCAAAGAGAAGACAGGGAGGAAATGAGTGAATTACTCAATGGCAAAGCAGTTGATAGAACTTGCAGATAGGGCCATGAAAGTCAGCTATGAGTGGGTTAAGTGGGACACAGTCACCCTATCTGGATACTCTACTTAAGTATCTACTGAATTCATTCCATTGTATCATTAAAAGAGAGTTAAGATTCAGCTCCTGCCCTATAGGAATTTTAATTTATTGGATAAAAAGAATATATATTCAAGGAAAAATACCGTATATACTCGAGTATAAGCTGAGTTTTTTCGGCACAAAAATTTTTCCGCAAAAACCCCAAACGGCACCCAATTTTTGGCCCAAAAAACCACCCCATACCACTG
>CAUYPK010122923.1:0-12123 GCA_963574355.1 Loris lydekkerianus
AAAAATATATACCCAAAACAATGACAATAATTGAGGAATCAGTAGGTTAAATGCTTTTCAATATTTATTGCTAAAGAAAAACTGTAAACTAGCAACAACAACTTTAAAACTTTAAATAAAGGGCAGAAAACTGTAGCTTAACAGGTAATCAAGCTAAATCACAATCACTGAATCAAATAACCTGTATGACCCGAGTATAAGCCGAGTTTGGGTTTTTCGGCACCGAAAAAACTCCGCTTATACTCAGGTATATATGGTAAATAAAAATAAAAAAATTAGTGCATCTGTCTTGAAAACACCTGATTTGAAGAAACTTTTCTTTCTACATCCTTTCATTGGGCCTACAAGTAGGATCATCCTTTTCTGACTGTTTGGATTCTGCCTCTTCAAAGTCATTGTTAAGTTTGTATCTTCCAGGCTCCAACAGCTCTATGTGAAGATGATGGTGATGCAGGAATTCCAGAAAATACTGATGTTAGTTTTTGACCTAGTGGCCAGAAACTTGGTCGTTTTGGGACTTGGGACTCCCCAAATCCCTTCAGAGTAGAGAACCTGAGGAGGGTCCCTGATAGCTAGGCCAACACCCCATTTTGACAACAGGAAGTAGCTAAGAATGGTCATCATCCACTTTCCCTTCAAGATTTCAGGACCACATCTCTCCACCGGGAGAATGAGAAGGGACACTAGGAAAGGGCTTCAAGGGGAGGAAGGAGGAAAACCTGCTTGCTGAACCAGGAAGTCCGCAGGTCTCAGAAGAATGTAGGTGTGAAGTAACCTAGTAACCAATGATGAATAGAAAGAGACAGTCAATGACCAACAGGAAAGGGCAATACTGCCTGGAGCCTCAGAAAGACTTGCAGCCAGTTTCAATAGAGTATTTATACCCCTTCCGGCCTATGTGGCTTTGTCCCCCTCATCTCTGCTCCTTCATGAGAGGGATCCACTTCCAACTCTCTTTGGAAGTGCTCTAAACTTTCTCTTTGCTCTTCCTAAATAAAATCTCTCTTTGTTACACCGAAGTGTATGGAGTTCAGTTTTACTTTCTATTCATGCTGCCTGTGCTGCTCCAGTTTTATTTCCTATTTCCATTCATTTTTACTTTCAATTGCCACATGTCTCAGTTGAACTTTCTAGCTCAGCTGAGTAATGGAACCAGGTCAACTGGGTTTCAGGGAACAGGAACCCCTGACCCCAACAGATTCATTTAATGTACACGTCAATATGTAACTATGGGATTAGTAAGGAAGCTGTTTCAGCCCCTCTGACATAACTGCAAACCATTGTTCAGGGTAATCTAGAGCAGCAATCCACTGTCCCAACCACCCTGTGTTGTATGGAGTAGATGCAGAGATCTTGTCAGTGGCTTTAGGCAGCTCATTTTTTACTTACCTGTTTTTACATTTCCTTTCTGTAGTTTATCTCAGTCTCAGCTACCCTTTAAAATAACAATTATAGTTATTAATGTGAGCTGCAGTAATTATTACAGCACAATAACTAGGCATGCCATTTAATTTCACTTTTAATTTATTGCAACTTATACTTGGTCAGATATTACATTTAGTTCAGAGTCTGATATTCACCAATCATGTTAGTCTATTGACCACTGCCTCATGCCAAGGCATCACAGAGCTCACAGCAACCTCCAACTCTTGGGCTGAAGCAATTTTCTTGTCTCAGCCTCCCAAGCAGTTGGAACTACAGGCACTTACCACATCTGGCTATTTTTAGTAGAGATGGGGTCTTGCTCTTGCTCAGGCTGGTCTCCAACTCCTGAACTCAAGCAATCCACCTGCCTTAGCCTCCTAGAGCGCTAGGATTACAGCCATGTATGTGATAATCAGTAGCCTTATTGGCCATCATAAAAGATTTGAGTTTCTGTATTACACTGACTGATATTTGGATATCAAACCAAATTCATATCAGTGATGGCATCTTATATTTCTTATATGTTGTTACATTCATTCTGTTATTAACGGTATTTTTGAGGATTTATATTTTATATTTATAATGAATAATGGCCTGTAGCTTTATTTTCTTTTGATAATTTTGCCTGGTTTTGTTGCCTGGAAAATACTGGCCTCCACATGAAAGGATAATTTCCCTTATTCTATTTCTTTTATAAGGTGAAATTGAAGATGTGACATTAATTTTTTTTTTTTTTTGTAGAGGAAGAATCTCACTTTATTCCCCTCGGTAGAGTGCCATGGTGTCACACAGCTCACAGCAACCTCCAGCTCCTGGGCTTAGGCGATTCTCTTGCCTCAGCCTCCCGAGTAGCCTGGACTACAGGCGCCCGCCACAATGCCTGGCTATTTTTTTGTTGCAGTTTGGCCGGGGGTGGGTTTGAACCCACCACCTTCGGCATATGGGGCTGGCGCCCTAACCGCTAAGCCACAGGCGCCGCCCTAATTTTTTTTTTTTTTTTTTTATTGAGACAGAGTCTCACTCTGTCACCCTTGGTAGACTGCCAGGGCATTATAGTTCACTCTTGGGCTGAAGCAATCCTCTTGCCTCAGCATCCTGAGTACCTAGGGCTACAGATGCCAGCCACAGTGCCCAGCTATTTTTAGAGACAGTGTCTTGGTCTTGCTCAGGCTGGTCTTAAAGTCCTGAGCTCAGGCAATCTGTCCACCTCCTCCTCCCAGAGTTCTAGGATTACAGGTGTGAGCCACCACATCTGGCCTAGAAATACAAATTTGAATAACAATAAATACAAAATGAAACAGCTAATAAAGAATAATATGGAGAGATGAAAAATCTGCTGAAACAGAGTGGTTAGTTCATAAAATATATGATGTGTTCAGCACAGTTTTAAGCCATTTCTATGTACAGATTTAATAATAAAGAGTTCAATGTACAGGGTGGCACCTATGGCTCAAGGAGTAAGGTGCCGACCCCACATACCAGAGGTGGTGGGTCCAAACCCAGCCCTGGCCCAAAACTGCAAAATCAAACAATCAATCAATAAATAAAAATAAAAAATTCAATATATAATTCAAAATTTTATCTAAATGAAAATTTGATACTTTTACAACCATATTATCAACAGATAACATTGAAACCATCATAAAAATCATCTATTCTGGCATAAAAGAAATAATTGAACATTTAACATGGTTAAATGACTTTATTGAAAAGTCTGATTAATCAGGTTGACAAGTAAACAGCATATTTGACCACGAAACAGAGGATGAAAATAGTTTCAAAACACTGTATAACATTATTGAAAATTGGAAAGTGTTAGCCTTAAAACAATCATTAACTTCCTGGAAGCAGTAATCCTATAGGTAATATTAATATTTTCTAAGTACTATGAAATGACAAAAGTGTGTAATGGTTAAGTAATGGCTAATGACATGCAGATTTATTTTAAGATATTTTTAAATAACTGCTAATGTAAATAGAAAGTTCAAGCTGAAATTACATTTATGTCATGAGAGAATTGCTACGAAGAAAACATGTGACTGGTGGCAAAGGACCTAAATTTAGGTAATAAATTTTGCCAGTACTTTCTCAATGCTGCAGAAAAACAGTAATTCTGGCCATAAACAGATATTATTCATTAACCTATGGGGTTATTACTTAAGAGAATTATGCAAAACATTAACCTACCTTCCAGCATTTAAAAAAATGAGGAGGAGGCAGTGACTGCAGAAGACTCCACCTATGAAGTGTTATTGGAGTTGACAGAAAAGGAATTTAAAATATGGATGCAAAGATAATGAAAGGAATAGGTGAGAAGGTGGAAAGACAGAACAAAACATTGATGAGAGTCATGTAGAATACAGAAAGGATAGGGTGGAGCTGAAGGAAATGAAGTGGACAATCAGGACATGTAAAGATGCAGTAGAAAGTATCAAAAATAGATTAGACCATGGAGAAGAAAGACTCTCATAGCTAGAGTTCTTGAGTTAACCCACATCATTGATATAGCAGAAAAGAAGAGAGAGAAAGTAGAACAGTCTCTCAGAGAACTATGAGAACAGTCTCTCAGAGAACATTGACATTCTCTCAATGTCACTTACGAAGTGTTCAAACAAACAAATAATAGGGATCCTTGAAGGGGAAGATCATCCCAAAGGAATGGAAGCCCTACTGGAGACTGTCATAAATGAAAGCTTTCTAAGTTTCTAAGTTTCTAAGTTTCTAAGCTTCTAAGTTTCACTAAGATTCCAACACACTCCTTTTAGAGGGCTATCACACGCCAAGTCATCTCAACTCAAACAGAGCTTCTCCAAGACACATTGTGATGAACCCTTCCAAAGTCAAGACAAAAGAGAAAATTCTGCCAGCAGCCAGGAGTGCCAACTGACCTACAGAGGCAAAGCCATTAGGATAACAGCAGACTTACCAACTGAAACATTCCAAGCCATAAGAGAATGGTCATCTACCTTTAACCTTCTGAAATGAAACAATTTTCAGCCCAGAATTGTGTATCCTACTAAACTAAGCTTCAAAACTGATGGAGAAATCACATCTTTTGCATATATGCAAATACTAAGGAAATACAAGAGCAGCTCTACAGGAAATACTTAGATCTATTCTCAACACTGACCACCACAATAGACTACCAGCAAAGTGAACACCCAGAAGTTAAAGGTCAAAGCTTAGGTTCCACAATGACACAATAGATAAAACTACACAACAGACTTTCCCAAAATAAGATGAACAGGACTCCACCACACTTATCACTTCTCTCAATAAATGTCAATGGATCGAATTCCCTGCTGAAGAGGCCCAGGCTGGCTGATTGGATAAAAAAAGCACAGGCCATCTATATGTTGTCTCCAGGAAATGCACCTAACCTTAAAGGAGAAATCAAGACTCAGGGTTAAGAGATGGAAAACAGTATTTCAAGCAAATGGGAATCAGAACAAAGGAGGGGGTGCAATCTTATTTTCAGATACAAGTGAATTAAAAGCAACTAAAGTTAAGAAAGACAAAGATGATCACTTTGTACTGGTCAAGAGAACAATAGAATAAGAGATGACTTCAATTTTAAATATTTATGCACCCAAAGTAAGTGCTCTCAGATTTATGAAACAGACCTTGATGGATCTGAGCTATATGATATCCCCTAGCACCATAACACTCCTCTGATAGAACCAGACAGATCCTCTAAACAGAACAAAAACAAAATGATATTACTATATGGCATATTAGATTAGTGATGGTAGTTATTCTATGTGAAGAAAATTGGTTTTATTTTTATTTTTATTTTTAATTTTTACAGATATAGTTGTACACATTTAAGGAGTGTGTGCAATATTTCAATACAAGCATATAAAGCTTACTGATGATCAAACATTTATCATTTCTTTATATTGAGATTATTTCAAATCCACTCCTCTAGTTATTTTGAAATATACAATAAGTTGTTAGCTATCATCATACTATAGTGTTTTATAACAGTGTTCTGTCACAAAATATTTATATAAAATATTTTATTCATGTATGCATATAAATATTTGATGTTTGAGAACAAAATTCAGGGTGTCATAAAGTTTATGTGCAATTTTAAAATAGTTGTGTATTTTAAATAGTTGTGTATTTGAAATTGCACACGAACTTTATGGGTACTCGATACATATAACATGTACATTTCCAATGTTATTTTATACAGATAACCAAATTTTCTTTGAAAGTTATAACAATCCTGAAAAATGTCCATTCATGCTAATAGGAAAATATAGAACATTCCTGGGACCAGAAATAAAATAAAGTGAATTCATAGGTGTTATCAAACTGGGAATCTAGATTTCCCATCAGGCACTGACAGGTTTAATACAAGGAACTCAAACCTATGTGTTTTGTCCAATTTGCTGCCTTTAAATAAGGAAAAGTACTGACTGAATTTATCCCAAATGTGTGAAGCAATTATAAATTATGAAGCACACACACAAAAAGAATAAATTAGACATTATATGAACCAGCGATGATACATATGCTTCAGATGTTTAAGTAAATACAATGGGTAAAACAGAAAATGAAAATGAATTAGAAAGAGGAAGAAACTGTAAGCTGAACAAGTATATTAAAAACAAACAAACAAACAAAAAACCTAAGTAGGCTCAGCTCCTGTAGCTCAGCATCTAGGGCGCAGCCACATACACTGGAGCTGTCAGGTTGGAATCTAGACTGGGGCTGCCAAATAACAACGACAACTATAACCAAAAAATAGCCAGGCATTGTGGCAGGTGCCTGTAGTCCCAGCTAGTTGGGAGGCTGAGTCAAAAGAATTGCTTAAGCCCCAGAGTTGGAGGTTGCTGTGAGCTGTGATGGCATGGTACTCTACTGAGGGCCACACAGTAAGAGTCTTTCTCAAAAAAAAAAAAAAAAACAAAGTAGAAAACAAACAACCGAAAAATAAGTTCATCAGGGCTGAATATGATATTAGGCTGACTAATGAAAGGATTTATGAACCGGAATATTGAGCAGAATGAATACCAATAAATAAAGAGATACAAAGTAATAAAAATAAAAATTTGGATATATGAAGAATAGAAGGAAAAAAGCTAAAATGATTCAATAGAATACAAAAATAATAGAATACAAAAATAATAAATCACAAAAATTAAAAAATGTTTTATAAGTTTCTAAGTTGAAAATGGGGCACAAATCCTTGAATGCAGAAGTGAAATGATGCAAAGATAAAGGAAATTGTCAACAGGAGTAGTAGTCAGACTAGGTGACACCAAAAAGAAGAGAAAGTTTGAAAAAGGAATATAATCTAAAAAGGTGAAAGCAATGGTTAATGAGGACAAAAGTATAATTATATAGAATGAACAAGATTGAATGTTGGATAGCACAACAGAGTGACAACATTAAGTTGTTACATACTTTAAAATAAAGAAAATAGTGGAAATGGAATGATCCTAACATACCAAAAAAGTGCTTGTGGTGATAAATATCCTAATTATTCTGATTTGATTATTACGCACTATATGCCTGTATCAGAACATCATGTGTATCCTAGAAATATATACAACTACTATGTATCAAATAATTTAAAGAAAAACAATGCATATATCATGTGGAGAGCCACAAAACAGAAATACACATAAAGAGTAGTGAGAAAAATTGTTGTTCAACCCATAATTGGATTGTTAGCTGAAATATCTTCAACGAATGAGTCAATTACTTTCAAAAGTACAAAAAGTGAGATATTTTATTGCCAATAGCAGTTTCTGAAATGTACACCTCAAAAAGACAGAAAAGTTGTCTTATATGAAGTTTAGAGAATCAAAATTAAAGATTAAAAACTGTAGACTTTCAAGACTAAAATTGGACTAAATAAACTACCAAGATTTTTGTTGCATCAGCTTCAAAAGTATTTAATATAATAAAAGTACAATTTCACACAATTTAATTACATCAAACATCAAATTATGTGCTCTTTAATAACTGAAGGCAAAATGTTTTAGATGATTGTTTTCGTTAATTTGTTCAACATCTATGCCACTTTTGCTGTATTTTTTTTTTTTTTTTTTTTTTGAGACAGAGTCTCAAGCTGTCGCCTTGGGTAAAGTGCCGTGGCATCACAGCTCACAGCAACCTCCAACTTCTGGGCTCAAGTGAGTCTCCTGCCTCCGCTTCCCAAGTAGTTGGGAAAACCTCCAACTTCTGGGCTCAAGTGAGTCTCCTGCCTCCGCTTCCCAAGTAGTTGGGACGACAGGTGCCCACAACAACGCCTGGCTATTTTTTTGTTGTTGTTGTTGCAGCCGTCGTGGTTTGGCGGCCTGGCTGGATTCAAACCCGCCAGCTCAGGTGTATGTGGCTGGCGCCTTAGTCATTTGAGCCCTTTTGATGTATATTTTGCAGCATGTTGATCATTTATTTAGTAGAGTTGAGGAGCACTATGGACTGACAATGGCATAGACATTGCCCACAACCCTCTGGACACTCAGGACAACTGGGTCATATCTGCTTAGCAGGCTTGAAGAGGATAAGATGCTCCAGTCTACCCAATATGTGGCCACAAAGATGCTCACCAGCAGGAGAATGGTCTGGGTGGCCCTTTTCTTTAGGGAGTCTTTTGAGGAAAGGCTGGTTCTGTGAAGGTGCTGGGAGTGTTTCTGATGCCTGCACAATACAATTACCATGTATGTACTTGAGAGCAGTATGGTTCCTACAAGGAAGACATCTGCAAACATCAGCAGTACGGAAGTCAGGTTGTTTATGATGTAGTTTATGGAGGAAAGTGAGCAGTCCTTACTAACAGTTAACACATTAACTGGAAGAAGCCACAGTGAAGAAGGTCAGGTTACTACTCAAAGACCAGGTGAGGAACCATAGGAAGAGAAAAAAAATGAATAACATTATTTGTAAATTTCCGTTTAAACCTCACCAAGCAGGAGGTCCTGGGGCTTATGGTGATGGCCTGGAACACGCTCAGGAGGTGCAGATGGAGAGGCCCTTCAATGCTCTGTTCAAGTAGAAGAATGCTTCTGCACTTGAAGTCATTCTGGAAATGTAGAGACTCAGATAGGTCACACAAGAACACAGTGATGAGAAGTAAAATGATGTGAATAAAAGCCAAGTGACAGTTGATGAGGTTGTTGAACTGTGGCCATTCTGTGCTCCAGAATGTGAAGATATGGAAGACAAATAGGAAGGTGTTGGCTGTGAGTCCGATTCCAGCTTGGAAATAAAAGGCATCTTTTAATGGTAACATGATTATCTTAATGGGAAAAAGGAAACATATATTCATATATCTAAAAGAACCAATATACCTCATCATCAATGTTATTTATTCAATAGTCAAAGTTATAAAAAGCATCACAATTGTAATTTTACCTATTTATTAGGATTAAATCCAAGTCACATAAACTCTTTTTATTTTTTTATTTTTTATTTTTTTTTGCAGTGTTTGGCCAGGGCTGGGTTTGAATCCACCACCTCTGGTATATGGGGCCGGTGCCCTGCTCCTTGAGCCACAGGCACCACTCAAAGTCATATAAACTCTTATAATTCAGCTGTATGATACTGCAAAAAAACCCCGCCCAATTCACTCTATTTATTTTCTGAGATGGAGGTAAGTTTAATTGTTTTCAAAGTTAGGTGAAACTATGCTAGCTTCAGATAACGTGACAGTATTTTTGGCTTATGCTCAGAAAATCATGGCTGAGGTAGAATGTTCCTTTAAAACTTGCTGATATGTATGAGTTTATCAAAGAGAAACTGCAGTTAATTAAATAGTTTTTCTTACTCTTTCTCTGGGAAGGGTACCTATTTATCTCAACTGTAAGAACCAAGCTACCCATACCTCCAACAACACTTCTGCACCCTTAAATCAGTTGAAATCTATTGTCATGTGGCTCTCAGGAAAATGCCAGAGAAATATTGACTTAAATGCTCAATGGTCTCCACATCTTAAGATTCACATCCATACATGTTAAATAATATTTGCACATAACCACTACTATATACGGGATTATTTTATTATTATATATCTGAATAATCTAATTTTTCTACATATATTATAGGCCACAAATTAAAAAGAGATTAGAAAAAGGAACATAGATGAGAATATAATAATTTCTGCTCTCAATAAAACTCACTGCCTCAAATTCATGCCCCCTTGTTCTGTAAATGACTCAAATATAGAAAATGAGTGCGTCTTCTAGACCATTATGTGACTTTCTCCAATGGAGGGCACTGGTGCTAAGCCTGCACTGGGAGAAAGAAGCTGTGGTTTTCATGAATTGGGATTAACAGATAATTTCTTCTCTGCCTTTTGGCCAAGATCAAGTGTGAGATAAACAGATAAAGTCCAATAGAGTCAGTTCAATACAAATTTTAAATAAGTAAAGAGGCCAGATGTGGTAGTTGATGCCTATAATCCCAGCACTCGGGGAGGCTGAGACACCTGGATTGCTTGATCTCAGGAGTTGGAGACCAGCCTGAGCTAGAAGGAGACCTCATCTCTAAAAATAGCCAGGTGTTGTGGCATACACCTGTAGTCCCAACTACTTGGGAGGCTGAGGCAAGAGAATTGCTCAAGCCCAAGAGTTTGAGGTTGATGTGAGCTATGATACCACAGCACTTTACCAAGGGTGGCAAAGTCAGACTGTGTCTAAATAAATAAATAAACAAACCTACAGATACTTATATATACATCTACAGATACTTACATATACATATGTATATATGCACACACAGACACTAACCCTAATTCTAACCCTATGTCATTTAAGATAATTTTTTTATAAATGCACAAAATTATTTTTTAAAATAATTTCTTGAGAAATTATTAAATAAAATATCAATTCAGATATAACATTACACTACAGGGCCTCACACCTATACTCCTGGCACTCTGAAAGGCCAAGAGGGAAGAATTGCCTGAGCTGAGGAGTTTCAGACAAGCTTAAGCAAGAGAAAGACCTCATTACCACTAAAAATAGAAAAATTATTGGAGCCTTGTGGCAGGTGCCTGTATTCTCAGCTACTAGGCAGGATGAGGAAAGAGGATCACTTGAGCCTAAGAGTTTGAGGTTGCTGTGAGCTATGATGATGCCACAGCACTTTATGCAGGGTGACAGAGTGAGCCTGTGTCTCAAAAAAACAAATACAACATCAAAAAATCAAAATTTTTTTCCTTCAAATCTATAAACTTGCTCATAGCATTAATAAAATGTGTATTTTATCTAGAAACATCTACTAATTAGTTATGATTCAATAAGATACAAGAACAAAGTTATGAGAAAGAATACATTCATCATGGAGAAAAACCTGCCTCATCCCAAAGCCGGTGTGAATCTTGAGCTCTTACTGTTAACAAAACTGAGAAATAAACATTCACCCAGTTGAGGATTTGGAGTAAGTCTGTGCATATGAGATAAGGTCCCCAAGAAAGACTTATAAGGAAAGGATTCTATCAGCTCATGTCCCTTCAGGCCCATAATTGTCTTGTCACCTGAAGAAGTAGGGCAATCATAGCCTTGGGATCATTGGAAAGGAGTCACCAAAGGGAAAGCAAAACTTCCCTATTTACCAGATAACAACAGGATAGGAACATCTGGGTTCCAAACTTTACCATGTGTGAGCACATTTTCCTATGTCACTTTGGTCTATGTAATTTGTTCCTTCCAGTCCCCGTTAACAAAACGGATGTTTCCTAATTAGCCAACCTTTCAAACAAGTCAAACACAATGCCAGATTTTCCACTGTGTCACTTCTGGGTGAGGTGCTTTTCAGTGTCTTCCATAGGTATTTCCCGTTACTCCTGGTTTTTCGGGTCACATGTAAAGAACCTTTGTGGAAATGAGGACACATCCCCTCCCCCACATTTAAACACAATGGTCTTTCCTCCAGAGGACAGTGTCCTGAGCACACAATGGTCTTTCCTCCAAAGGACAGTGTCCTGAGCCAGGGTAGTTGGTGTGGCAGCTATATACAGGCAGCATCTTATCCCCTGCACCTAAGGGACATTACACAGAGAGTGGTACTATGTGCTGACCTTCATGAGATACCTCTTTCATCTGTGAACTTGAAGGCTCCTGGCTCCAGGCCTCAACCTTATCTGTTATTTTTACTATTCCCAGGAATATTTTATTTTACTCAGCATAAGGACATCCACTCAGTCAACTGCCAGATTTTCTGTTTCTGTGATACTCAACAACCTCAACTTTGCTGTGAGTGACACTAATTTTGACCCTCATTATGCAGCAATGTTTGTGCCCCCCTTTTTAAATACCGTATATACTCGAGTATAAGCCAAGTTTTTTCTGCACAAAATTTGTGCCGAAAAACCCGAACTCGGCTTATACTCGGGTCATACAGGTTATTTGATTCGGTGCGCGCGCACCTAATCAAATGCATGTAGTCTCCAGTCGTTTTCTGCCGTCTGCTTGAGGGGGCGGTGCTTCAGCTCAGTCCACAAGTCGTGGCTGAGCTGAAGAGGTAGGCGGCTGAACTGAACTGTATTCCACTGAACTATTTAACCCACAATATTTAATGGCACCTTTAATTAAGTGAAAACCCCATTTAAGGCAGTAAAGTCTTGTAAATAAATGTTTATAAATCCTGAATCCTTATAATCAGGGGTTTTGAAGTATAAGGATTCAGGATTTTTAACCATTTATTTACAATGCTTTACTGTCTTAAATGGTTTATTCACTT
>CAUYPK010122928.1:0-22970 GCA_963574355.1 Loris lydekkerianus
GGGGGGGGGGGGGGGGGGGGGGGGGGGGGGGGGGGGGGGGGGGGGGGGGGGGGGGGGGGGGGGGGGGGGGGGGGCCGGGGGGGGGGGCGGGGGGGGGGGGGGGGGGGGGGGGGGGGGGGGGGGGGGGGGGGCGGGGGGGGGGGGGGGGGGGGGGGGGGGGGTGTGGGGGGGAGGCGGGCGGCCACTGGACAGCCGGGCGCCCGCCGGGGCGTGGGGCGGGCTGGGACGGCGCGGGCGAGGGTGGCGAAATGGTTTTTCCAGATTAGGGGCCCAGCCTGCGCTGTTGACACAGTCGTAAGTTTTAATGAGAAATTTTGAGTATTTGTGTGGGAGACGCGGCCTCTGTGTGCACAGATGCCGCGGGCCGGTGGCGCGGGGGGCCGGGCCTCCCCGGGGCGCGGCGGCCACAGGCCCGGCACGGATTCCTTTCAGGCAGAGGGGAAACGTTTAAACTCGCTCACCTTTGAACTTCCAGGGACGCTGTTTACCTTGGCTGCCCGAGTGGCAGTTTTACAGATATTAAATACCGACCCGGGGCTGAGCCGGGGCTCCCTCGGCCCCACCCATGCCCGGGCCGCGGTGCCCATGTGCCCAAGGCCAGGCGACTCCGCAGCACCTCCAGGGGCGCGCAAGCCCCTCCCCGCAGACGGCTCTCTGCATTCTGTGCTGGGGAGACTCCCCGAGGCGCCCCCTTCTCTTCCACCCCTCAACCCATTCATCTCCTAATTGGATTTTCTGTGTCAGGCCGGGCTGTCTGGGTCCAGCTCACACGTTTCTTGGCATCACTACATCGAGGGGGGCGAGGTCTTCAGCATGGGCACCTCCTAAACAGGGCTCCGGTTGCCCCCCTCTCCTCTTCTGGAGGGATTCCTCTGTACCCAAAGATCTCCAGGGGACAGAGGAGGGCTCTGCCTGAGCCCCAGGCTTCAGTGGGCAGCCAGAGGGCTCCCTGCAGAGGCACAAGCCATGTTGATTTTACGGAGAAGGCTGCTATGCACATTTCACTGCTGATTTATTGGCTTTTAACTAGATCCTTATGCTCGGCTAAAAAAGCCATCTTGCACTTTGCAAGGCTCTGCTGACTGCTGCCGAAAGTGACACGCAGGGGCTCCTCCTGCCTCTCCCTCCCACCTCTCCCCACCCCAAGGGCTGAGGTAGAGGTGTGAGCAGGGAGTCCTATTCTGAGGAGGGAGCCTCAGCCTGCAGCCTCCTGGCCCTGACCACCTGTGTGAGTGTGTTTGTGTGTGTAAGAATTTATGAACCTGAAGGGAGGGGCTGGAAGAAGGGCAGGGCCCAAGTTGAGCCTGGGCACATGCTGCCTGCCTTTTGTCCCTGAGGCTCCACAGAGCACTTGTGATATATTTTAATGAACTTTGGGGTCAGACAAATCTAGACTGACATCCTGGTCACTATCCCAGCTGTGTAATTTGGGAAAGTTAGATGACCTCTCTGATCCCTGATCTCTCATCTTTGGAATGGGTATAATTTTTATCTACATTTGGGAATCATTTGAAATATTTTATGAACCACACTAAGCAGTGCCCAACGCACAAAGCCTACTGATTAGATTCCCTCCCGAATTTTAGCTCCCACTCTGGCTGGCCACTCCTGATAAAAGGAAACTCCTCAACACAGGGGGTAGATGACTTTACACTATTTCCTGGTACTATATATGGGTATAAAGCTTCATATATCAAATGGAAAATTATACACTAGTGTATACCATAAGTTTATAAATTATAAAGTACTGTTGAACCATTAGCTCATCGAATCCTTATAAAAGTTCTGTGATGACAGAAGAGATAAGATAAAAAAATTAGGAAAGTCATATTACCTAGAGTAGTGAAGGGATTTTATCAAAGAACCGCGGTAGCCAGGCAAGACAATTTCTAACCTAGAGTACTTTTCTTTTTTCTTTCTTTTCTTTTCTTTTCTTTTCTTTTCTTTTCTTTTCTTTTCTTTTCTTTTCTTTTCTTTTCTTTCTTTCTTTCTTTTTTTTTTTTTTGAGACAGAGTTTTATTATGTCGCCCTTGGTAGAGTGCGATGGCAACACGGCTTGCAGCAACCTCAAACTCTTGGGCTTGAGTGATTCTCAGCTTCCCAAGTAGCTGGGACTATGGGCACCCAACAATGCTTGGCTATTTTTTGGTTACAGTTGTCATTGTTGTTTAGCAGGCCCGGGCTGAGCTTGAACCCACCAGTTGCAGAGTATGTGGCTGGTGCCCTACTCACTGAGCTTCAGGCACCCAGCCTAGAGTACTTTTCTTGATGTCACAACTATGTCTTCTGTTACTCAACATTGCTCCCTCTGTCAGGGAGAATGGTTTTGTGGAAAGGGAGGATTTTAGATCAAGGGTTGTTAGGTACACAAATGGCATACCCTCAGACATGGGAGCAAAGGAGACTATTTTAAGGGACAAGGGACCCAGGTGGATACCCACCTGTAAGAGAGCCTGCCTTGGCCAGCCCTGGAAGAGCAGTCGGGTCTGACTGAGACCCCTAGAACTCAAGGAGCTAAAGGAGGACGCTGGTCGCATCTGCAGAATCCATCAGGCAGCTTGATGGGTCGCTGTTAAACAAAGATGGGATAAGGTTACATGTGTTTTCCGTGGGAGTCGGCTCCAATTTCAGCCTGATGATTTAGTCAGGTGTAAGCATGAAGTTTCCAATTTAGAGAAATAAATCTCCAGTGATTTTATTATCCCCTGTTTTACCCTGACACCCAACTTCACCCCGGCCCCCTGTCAAAGCCCTCATGATGTGTTTATATAGGGCGCACTGTAATTGATTGGCGTGCAATAGAACATGACACAGAAAATGTGGCCTTCCCCACCAGGCCCAACTCTGGGAGCTTCCATATTTCATCATGCCCTGGGCCCAATCTGAGGCCCCCCACTCTTGTGGCTGCAAATTCCTGGGATTCTGCATTGTCTGAGAATGGAAGTCCAGGGCCAAGGGGTCCAGCCAGGCTCCAAGGTGGCCCTAGAGGGTGTTCTGGCCTGGAAATGTTGGGGTGAAGCACACTGGACAGAGGCATTTGCCCTGGCTAGAGGCTGCTTTGGGTGGCTGGACTCATAACTTCAGAGGTCCTGCCTACTCTGAGAGCTGCCAAAATGAACCATCCATACCTCTAAGGTTTGATAATTCTAAAGTTCTAAATTCCTGAAATGGTCAGTTTCTAATAATTTGTTCCTTCAAGTACAGCCAGTTTTTCAGTTACAATCATTGACTTCCATACAACTCATAAACAGAGGGTATTATATAGTAAGTCCCCGAGTTACAAACATCTGATTGACATACAACTCATATTTACAAATGGTAGCTATTACGGGTAATAGGTAGATGTACCTGTTCTAACTTACCTACAAATTCAACTTAAGAACAAACGTACCGAACCTATCTTGTTCACAACCTGGGGACTGCCTGTATATATAAATCTATGGTCCTAGATTAATGATTCCTATGATAATACTGTGTAATACATACATGTAATGCTGGTATACTATGTTTATACTTCTAATAAATATAAATATAAATATGGATTTGGCCTTGTACAATGGCTCATGCTTGTAATCCTAGCACTCTAGGTGGGTGAGGTGGTAGATTGCCTGAGTTCAGGATTTCAAGACCAGCCTGAGCAAGAGCGAGACCTTCTCTCTAAAAATAGCTGGGCATTGTCGTGGGTGCCTGTAGTCCCAGCTACTTGGGAGGCTTGAAGCAACGGGATTGCTTGAGCCCAAGAGTTTGAGGCTCCTATGAGCTATGATGCCATGCCACTCTACCAGGGGTGCCAAAGTGAGATTCTGTCTCAAAAAGGAAAAGTGGATTTGAATATTGACATCAGCACTAAAACCAATCCTAGTTTCAATATTACCATTTATTTCAAGGTGTTCAGCACCGTACTAGGCATATTACAGACTTATTGTATTTAATTCTCCCAATAACCCTATGAGGAAGGCATTATTATCTCATTTTGCACATGATACATTGAAGGTCAGAGAGGGTAATAATATTTTAAGGTTTCAATAATTGGTCTCTGTGTAAGATTCTGAGATTTTATTATTTTTACCCATAAAGCAGCCAAGGCAAAGTAGGAAAAACAGACATAAGGGTGAGAAGCAATCCAAACCTCCTGGGGTATGGTTAGGAGTGTGCCAACTAAGTTCTCACAGTATTGGCACAATTATCATCAATTCCGTCCTTTGCCCCACAAGGAGTATCAGTGTAGAGAATCCCTAAGATTCAGGGTAGAGAATAAGGTCCTAGACTTCATCAAACCCAGATGATGGAGGAGTTTACTTCTGATTCCTTTCAAATCCTACAGTTTCTGAGTCTGAAGGAAAAAATCATATAGTTCAACCTCTCAGCCAGGATCTGGATTCTTGCCTGGCCCAGACCACTCACCGGGTGGGGGCACTTTTTATTGACACATCTCTAGGGAGTTTCTATGCAATAATGAGCTAAAATCTGCTTTCCTGTAGCTTTGACTCAATGATTCTAACTGTCCTGAAGGTCTGCAGAGCAAATCTACTTCCTCTGCTTCATGACTTTGGAGATTTTGAGACACAGTAAATCAAATGTCTACTTATTTATTCACCCTCCTCCCCTTTTAACACCCCTCACACCCATCCTTTTATCCATCCATCCCTCCATCATCAATTAATCATACAGCCATCCATCTCTCCATCACCCATCTATTTATTCACTCACAATGCACCCACCATCCATCCATCAATATATCCACTCGTCTCTCCTTTTTTTCTGTCATCCATCTAACAGTACCGCTAACCATTGTTCATCCATTCACTCACTCACAGCTCACTTATTCACTCATTAATTCATTCGGGGACAACTACTCAAACGGTACTTGTTAGGCGCTTTGGGGAAGGAAAGATGAATATGTCCTCAACAAGCTTGAGAAAGAAAAATAAACCACTCATACCTACAGAGCTTACTTATTCTAAAATGTCAACAATCTAGGAGCTTTCTCAGAAATTTGTAAATCAGTGTCCAGTGAAAAGTTGAAGCTCTAAATGAAGTCAGAATCCAGAGGAGAGAAGGGCCAGTGTGAGGGGGGCTGCTCAGGTCAGGCTTCCTGTTCCTTACACACTTCATTTTACAAACCTGTGTCTCAGATGTGATCCTGCCTGGACTAACATTGAAGTTTTGCTTTGTCTTGATTTCATTCATTGATTTATTTGTCTAACACTTTTTGAGTGTTATTACCTGTCAAATTCTTGGGGTACATTGGTGAATCACACAGACAGATCCTTGCCCTAGCTGAGCTTATCATCTAGTAAGGAAAAGAAATGGTAAACTAGTGCCTAATATAAATTTAAATAGTGATACTTGTTATTTAATAAAAGCAGGAGAAGGGAACAGAGCAGGAAAGGAGATGGTATTTTAGACAGAAAGATTGGGAAGACTTTTCTGAGGAGGTGACATTTGGGCAAAAATAGGAATTTCTAGAGAAGGGAAGGATATAGACAAGGGGACTGGCATGGTGGGAGGATTGGGCCTCATAATCCCCAAGGGGCCAGGACGGGGCTCATGAGAGGCCAAGGGCCAAGACAAAATGAATGCCTTATAGAGGAGAAGGATTATACTCACTGAACATAAAAATGAAAGCTATTTGGATTCAAGTAGTGGGGAGGGGAGAAGGGGTTCTGTGTGCTCCCCCCAGTGGTGCAATGCATGGGTATATGGCACACTTCCTGATCAAGGATACAACTATGACTCAGACTTTAACCTTACAAGTGCAAACTATGTAACCTAATTGTATATACCCTCATATTAATTTGAAATTAAACGAAACGAAACAAAAACAAACAAATCCCAAGAGCTGAATGGGGGTAGGCCCAGGCTGGGAGTCTAGCTATCTGGCTCTAACCGTAGTCTCTAGTTTGCTGTGTGCAATGGTTTGGATTTGGTTTGTCTGCCCAACCAGAACTCATGTTGAAATTTCATCCCCAACATGGTGATATTGGGAGGTGATGCCTAGTGGTGTTTGGGCCATGGGGTGGATGTCTCATGAATGGCTTGGTGCTATGTGCTGTGTAATGAGTTCTAGAAGGAATAGATCTGTTTCCTCCTGAGTGAGTTCTTGTTTAGCTGGGGCATCTAAGAAACCCAAAAACCTGCTGGTTTTCTCTTTTCACAAGCATCTGCTTACCCTTTGATCCTCTCTACCATGTTTTGACCTCGAAGATGGCCCTCACTAGAAGCTGAGCAGATGCTGGCATCATGTTTCTTATATTTCCCAGCCTGCAGAACAATGAGCTCAATAAACCTCTTTTCTTTATAAATTACCCAGTCTGAGGCATTCTGTTATAGCAACACAAAATGGACTAAGACAGTGTAGGATCTTGGAAAATCCATTTCCCTCTTGAGAACTTGGTTTCACTCACTAAATTAAGGAATTTAAGCTAGATGACCCTTGTGACTCTTTCTGGTTTAGAACATATTTGCTCTGAATTGATATAAAATAGACTAGAATTTCAGCAAAAAGGAGTTATGTTAGCTGTCAAGTGCAGCTTCCAGCAGAACAGCTTACCTATCATTGGAGTACATTTTGCCTTCTAGAAACTTGGCAGCCAGTCATAGGGTCTGTTCTGGGTCCAGGTGAGATCTAAGCTTTAGGGAATTGATCTAAGCTTGTATCCAAAAATGGCCCATGATGAGCCCACTCACATTAAATCTGGGCTGGCACTATGACTCCCTTAACTAATGGAATGTAGTAGAAGTAATGTTCTGTCAGTTGTGGATGTACAATTTTCTACTGATGCATAATTACCGTATATACTTGAGTATAAGCCAAGTTTTTTCGGCACAAATTTTGTGCCGAAAAACCCAAACTCGTTACAGATTTTGTGCCGAAAAACTCGGCTTATACTTGAGTATACACGGTAAGTTCTACAAACTTACAGGCTTAAAACCACACCCATGTTTTAAATCTCATAGTTCTATAAGTTCAGGCCCAGCATGACTGGGTTCTCTGCTCAGGGTCTCACCAGGATGAAATCCATGTGTTGACTGGGGGTGCAATCTAATCTGAGGCTTGTGGTCCTTTTCTAAACTCATTCAGGTTGTTGGCAGAATTACATTCTTTGAACCTACAGGACTAAAGCCCCCCACTTGGCCCACCCTCATGGCCCAAACACCTCCCACTAGGCATCACCTCTTTCAGCTCCTGAAGGCTGCCTTCAAGTCCCAATGACATGGTCCTCTCTCAACATAGTAGCCCTGAGCTATGCTATTACAATTCTTAGGCAAGGCATAGTGGCTAATTCCTGTAATTCTAGCACTTTGGGAGGCTAAGGCAGGAGGATCACTTGAGGCTAGAAGTTTGAGACTAGCCTGGGCAACATAGTGAGATGCTGTCTCTATAAAATTTCCAGACATAGTGGCATGCTCTGGTAGTCCTAGCTGCTCAGACTAAGGCAGGTGGATCATTTGTTTAAAGTTGCAGTGAGTTGTGATGGCATCAGTGTACTCCATCCTGGGTGACAGAGCAAGACTCCATTTCTTTTTCTTTCCTTTTTTTTTTTTTTTTTTTTCCACAATGCCACCCTTGGTAGAGTATCGTGGTGTCACAGTTCACAGCAACCTCAAACTCTTGGGCCTAAGCAATTATCTTGCCTCAGCCTCCCACATAGCTGGTACTACAGGTGCCTGCCACAACACCCAGCTATTTTTTTGTTGCAGTTGTTTAGCTGGCCTGGTATGGGTTTGAATCTGCCACCCTTGGTGTATGTGGCTGGCGCCGTAGCCACTGTGCTACGGGCACCAAGCCACCAAGACCCCATCTCTTAAACTAAGAAAAAAAAGTAATCCTGCTACCCTGATAGAGAAACCATGTAGAAAGAGAGACCCAGATGACCTAGTGTCCCAGCTGACTTCCAGTTGTCCTTACCACAGTGTCACATATGTAAGTTTGCAATCTTGGGTATTTAGCCCAATTGAGCCCCCAGAAGACTGCAGCCTTAGCTGACCCGTAGGGCAGAGAAGAACCACTTGCAGAGTCCAGTCAACTTACTGAGAAAGTACACTAAATTACCCCAGAGCCTTTCACTGACACCATCTGTCAAATGATCTTTGTTCAGGGAGAATATGTGTTTCTGCCCATTATATTTCTGGGTGATGGAAAACCTGCCTCTCCTGCATGGAAATTCTCCAAAAAGGGTGTCTATTGTGCTATCATTGAAATGTCTAGGTGGTCCCAAAGCCGTTCTCTACTAATTATCTTGAGAGATAGTATGGCTGATTAGGGACAATTCCAGACAGAGAGGACTGGGACCTGAACCCTGCCAGGTCTGCTGCTACCCTGCTCTGGGATCTTAGAACTACAGCTGTCACTTCTATGGTGCTTTCTGTATTCCAGGCACATGGAAAGTTATAAGTGCTTTATACATATTCACTCCTTCAAACTACACAATATCCCTAGGAAATAAGTATGATTATTTTACAGATGAGGAAATGGAGGCACAGAAAGGTTAACTTGTCCAAAGTCACACCACATAGTGAAGAAGTGGTGGACCCCATCTCTGTCCTGGACACAATGATCTGATTTTGAGATTCTAGAATTTCATGGTTCTAGGAGTCCAAGATTCAATAACTGTTAAGATTCTAGTAGTTTACGGTTCCATCAGTTTGAAGATCCTTGAATGCAAGGCTCTTTAGATTCTACAATTCTCAGGTTCCAGTTTGAAAAAGCAAATGCCTGCCATTTACAGGTTGGGAGTCAGGGGACATGATGGGAATGACACAGCTTGAACCCTCTGCCCTGCCTGGCCCTCTGCTCCTGGAGTTAAAGATGGTGCAGCCGCCCTCCAGGCACTTACTTCATTTCTCTGAAACCCGAAACCTCTCTTGGAACTGGGAGCCCTGGGTGGTATGAGAGCAGGAGGGAGACCTCCTTGCCCTATAACGCCTGCAGTATCCACGGAGAGGGGCCAGAATAAGCAGTGAGACTGGGACTTGGAGTTCCCTGAGAATGAACATTCTCTGCATCCCGCAGACCCCAAATAAACCCACGTTGTCCTCAGGCGCTGCTGAGGCCTGAGGAGGGAAGGGAGAGATGGTGGGAAATGGCTGATGTTTCCATAGGCCCCACCTCCCTGGGTGTTGTGTTTCTGTTGGAGCAGGGGCCACATGGCTGGTGGCCCTGGAATAGCTGTGTGCTCCAGGATGATGGGGAGGCCATCCAAGGCCCAGAAGCAGGGTTGGCTGGCCACATTATGCAGGCAAAGATAAGGGGCCAAGTCAGGGTTGACATGTGGAAATATTTAGGAGCCTGGGAGACTGGGCACTGAAGAACGAAATGTCCAGCTGGTGAAACTGAGGGGAAGAGGGTCACTGCCATGGTAGCATGGAGCTCAGCAAAATCTCTACAATTGACCCCTCACAGTCAAAACCCTGTGTTTCAGCTACACCAACTAGTGCCTTTAGCCAAGCAAGACTCTGGGCCTCTGCTCATGTTGTGCATTCAACCTGGAATGCCCGTTTGTGCCCCGCTTTGCCTGTTGAAATATTTATCTTTCAAAGCAGAGCCCTAATGCTTACCTCCTCTAGGAAGCCTTCCTTCATCACTCCTGTGGCTCTGATGTCCTCTCACCCCCTTTCCTGAGCACTGAGAGCATTGAATCTGCTCCTCTTTTTTTGCTATCTGTCATTTTCTCCTTCAGGGTAATAATAACTGGTGCTATTTTTGTTCAGATACTATAGGCCAGTTTACATGCATTTCCTATTTGATAGATTTGGTTCTGATCGTCTGGATCCTTGAGTGCAGTGTTTTGACTGAATCCAAATCCTTTTAATAAAGGGATTTGTTCTGTGAAGTTTGGATTTAATTGAGGGGCCACACTTGGGGATGTGGAGGAGTCACATGTGGACTTGAGGCTGTAGGTTCCCCAACTAAATTAGGAAATTGCAGCTCTGAGGAGCAAAGTAATCTGCCTGAGGTCACATGCCCACAAAGTTCCAGACACAAAACTCACACCTGGATTTGTCTGGCTCCAATGCCCAGAGTCCCCAGCTCCCTAAATGCCACTCATCTTCTAGGGCTTGGATCTGGTTCGCACTGCCTTTATGTTTTTCATCTACGTATCTCCCCCTACCCCCATGCATCCCCTCCCTGTTAGCTCTCTAATGGGAAGGGTCCTGTTTTTCTCAATGCTCACAAGTGAACATTGATTCTTCACTAAGAATCACAATGTTCTTAGGGAACATTGGATTAATGATGGACTCGGAGGTTGTAAAAGGTGGACTATTTTGATGAGCCCAGATGGTAAATGTCCAGGGTGTTTCTGGTCTCTGGTGTCCTTGGAAATTGCTTCCTGGAAGATGGGAGCTGAGCTAGGCAGTGTCTGCAGGGCACATAGGGGCCTGTTCAGCAGGGGTGCAGGGCCATGATGCTGAAAACTGTGCTCTCTGAGCCACAGCTTGGAAGGCACTGGAACCTGGCAAGAAATATCAGGGATCTGTGGCAGGTTCTTGGGTGGCAGAGTCGCAGAGATTTCCAGGGTAGCTCAGAAAGGAACTTTACTAGATGTTTCTCCCAGCCTGTCCTGGGGCTCTTGCCTCTGCTTTTGGTGGCTTGGGGCTTACCACCTCACTAGAGGGAGATCCTGTGGTGTTTCTGGAAAGATTTCCTGGGGTAGAGGCATTTGGAGATGATGGAGGAATAGACATGGGACAATTAACTCCTCAGTGCTGACTGGCTGAATGCCATATGTCATAAGCATAGTGCTGGCCACAGTGTCGCAAATAGACTTCTATAGTCGGTAGCCTGGGTTATAGTTTCAAAGCTCACTCACATGTGTGCTAGGTACACATGTAAGTGCCCAAGTTTGGGATCAGACAGGCTGAGATTTGAGCCTCACCACCTACTAGCCTGGTGCCTTTAGTCTCTCCAAACCTCAGTTTCCTAATGTGTAAAATGGTCATAAAGACCCCTAGTTCTTGGGGAGTAGAACAGTTGGGCCACGGGAGTGCTTAAAAAAATGACGACTGTCCCTACCATGCTATCTCCTCCTTCTGTATGTATCTCTCTTCTCTCCATCTGGGGATCTTCGGGCCTCTTAGTTCATGTACCAATAGCAACTAACCTCTATCTGTCTCTAGATCTTTCTGCAGCTGCAGACTGGCTATCTGGCTGTCTTCTGGTCAATGGCTCCTGGATTTGAGACCAAAAGCCTGGGTCAGCTCCCAAAGTTGTTTGGCTTTCTCGTTGCCAGGTTTGCAACCCTGAGCTTTTCTCTCCAGCCTCTCTGTTGCCAGTTTCTGTCCTCTCTGCTCCTCTGGTCTCTGCTGCAGCAACACAGGATGTTTCTATCCTCTCAGAAGAACTCAACTAGATTTTTTCACCTCCCTGTCTGTGCTCACCCTCATGCTTGAACACCCTCCCCTTTGCTCTCAACCTAGTTACTTCTGACTTCTTTTGGTTTGAATGTCACAGCCTGAGATCCAGATTGCTATGGTCTGAGTATATATGACACAAACCCCATGTTCATGTATTGGAATTTAGCTCCCAAGGTGATGGTATTAAGTATTAAGAGGTGGGGGGGACGGCGCCTGTAGCTCAGTGGGTAGGGCGCCAGCCCCATATACTGAGGGTGGAGGGTTCAAAGCCAGCACCGGCCAAACTGCAACAAAAAAAATAGCCTACTTGGCAGGCTGAGGCAAGAGAATTGCCTAAGCCCAGGAGCTGGAGGTTGCTGTGAGCAGTGTGATGCCATGGCACTCTACCAAGGGCGATAAAGTGAGATGCTGTCTCTTTAAAAAAAAAAAAAAAAGAGGTGGGGACTTTTGGGAGGTAACTACATCATGAGAGCAGAGACCTAGTGAATGGGTTAGTGCTTGTATAAAAGAGGCTCAAGGGAGGTTGTTCACCCCTCTGCTATGAGAAGACAGCAAAAAGGTGCCATTTTGAAGCACAGAGTGAGTCTTCACCAGACACCATGTCTGCCAGCATCTTGGTCTTGGACTTTTCAGCCTCTAGAACTGTGAGAAATAAATTTTTGTTGTTTATAAATTACCGCTAAGGCATTTTGTTCTGAATGAACTAAGACACAGATGATCTGATTCTATTGCTCTTCCCCAGGGTTGCAGGCTGAGTGTTGGGTGAATGTCTTTAAAGGCCCTAGGAAGGAAGCCACATCATCAAGCATCTGGTGGTGGTAGCGGTGGTGGGGGCAACCAATCACTCATTCACTGTTTCACTCACTCATTCAGGAAACATTCATGGAGCTCGTTCTCTGGCACAGTGGCTGCTGCTCGTTCTCTGACACACTGAAGGCAGATGTACAGCATGCAGTTAAGATTAGTGACTTTGTTATTCGCCTGACCAAAGTATGAGTCTGGATTCTGCCCCTGTACAACTTTGGCAACATATCTAACCCCTCTGCTCTTTGGATTCTATATCTGAGAAATGGGGGAAATTTGGGCCATATGTCTTAGGCTTGCTGTGAAGATGGTGAGTAGGGATAGTCCATGCTATTGGTTAACTGAGCTCAACACTTAAGTCGTTCACTGCTTAATGACTGTTACTGCGAAGTCTTAGCTTGATGGCCACAGGGCAATATTATTAAGACAAGATTCAGTCCTTACGTCCTTCAGAGTCTCTTAGCAGAAATTGGCTTAAAACTAGGAAATGATGGGCAATGCCTGTGGCTCAGTAGGTAGGGCGCCGGCCCCATATACCGAGGGTGGCGGGTTCAAACCCAGCCTTGGCCAAATTGCAACAAAAAAATAGCAGGGTGTTGTGGCAGGTGTTGTAGTCCCAGCTACTCAGGAGGCTGAAGCAAGAGAATTGCCTACATCCACGAGTTGGAGGTTGCTATGAGTTGTGACGCCATGGCACTCTACCAAGGACAATAAAGTGAGACTCTGTCTCTACAAAAAAGAAAAAGGAAATGATAATAAGGGCAGGATGGTAGAGAGGGCTATGTAAGAGTGGAAAGAGTGGAGTCCAGACCGGGTCCTATGGCTTGACCACAGCATTGTGCCACTCAGAGTTGTGATCTGAAAAGTGAAGTGCATTGGACTGTGAACTCCTTGCAGGCTGGAACCCTGTCTGATCTAACTGTGTGGGCTGAGTACAGGGTGGTGCACCTGAGAATGTCTGAAGAATGACTGAATGGATATGCGAGGTTATGGATGAGTGACGTGATGGGGACTGTATGCCTGGCCATGTGGGCAGGAGAGTGTGTGGTGGATTGGGAGGGGGAGGAATAGTCTTGACTCTGCCCAAGGTAGTTAATCCTTTTAAAATGTAGTTTCTTTAACTATAGAATGGGCACCAGCCATACAGATTACACAGTGGCTTTGAGGGTTTAATGAGATCATAAGAGCAAAACCCTTGGCATTGGACAATGAATGTGGCTTTTGAGCAAAGCAGCAGGATGAGCACGTGGGGCTGGGGTTGCTGACTGCCACAGTCCAGGTGAGTCTCACAGCTCCTCTCAGGCTGAAGGGCACATTGTCCTTTAAGGGGAGGAGGTCGGCACTGTGGGAGGCTGGGACTGTCTGTCCATCTGTGGAAGGAGTCATGGGAGCACACACAGCTGTCCACTGGTGAGCAAGGCCACCCCTGATGGCCTGTCATGCACGATAAGCCAGGACTTATCCCTCAGGTTGGCTTAGCCCTTCTTTTGGGGAAGAGCTGTCACTGTCTTCACTTGCTGAGGAAGGTCCCCGTCTCTGGGAAGAGCTGTTCTCCCTGAGGGGCTATCCCTGGCTTGGTGACATCTTCAGCCCTGCTCAGACTGCATGGTTCAGGATTTGAAGCCAGTGTTAATCGACAGGGGAGTTGGTCATGTACCAAGAAGTTTGTCGGCACTTGGGAAGTCACTGACAATAGCAGTTCTTCCATGGCCCTGCACACTACAGTTTGCATAGTCCCTTTCTTGTCTTATTTGACAGATTTCCCCCTTCTGTTTCCTTTCAAGGCTTGAGAAATAAAATAGGATTTTCATGATTATTCATCAGAAAAGAAGGCTGAGGTTCAGGGGTGACTTATCTAAGTTTAGGAGCAAGCCCAGGGCAGAACTGGGACTGGACACCCAGGTCCTGACATCTAGCCAGGTCTTTTTGCCCTGCACCCATGGGAAGGGCCTTCCTCAAGGGCCACAAAACACCAGGTTCACTGGATTCCACCATCTTTAGGTTCATCCTTCCCCTTTCCTCAGCAGAGACTCAGGAAGGGGCCTCACAGTGAGGTTGTGGTAGGGAGAGCTAGGCTAGTGGGGACTTCAGTGTCTGCTACACACAAGGGCGTACATGGTCATGATATTGGGGGCTGAAGGAGGCTTATCAAGGTTCCTTTTGCACAGGGGCCATCAGGGCACCAGGGAAAGAGGTGATTGGGAATCCTAGAGCTAAGGCAGGAGGGGAGCCCAGCTTCACCCTTACCTGAGAGGCAACATAAAATTCTAGTTAAGGCAGTTTGGAGCCAAGCACACAGGGTTCCTCCACCTCCTTACCTTTCTTACCTCATTTTACCCTCCTGCCTGTGTCCATCTTAAGACTGAGAACACTGAGGCACAGAGATGTAAGTAACTCCCTGAGAGGTGGAGGAACTTTGTGTAGGGAGAGCCAGGCTATGTGGGACACATTCCACATGGGGCCCTAATAAGGAACTTTGATAAGCCCCCTTCAGTCCCCGATTCCATGTACCATGTATGCCCTGAGCGTAGCAGACATTGAGGTCCCCACGTAGCCTGGGTCTGTCTATACAAGGTTCCTCCACCCCTTGGGCCGCGGGTTACTCACATCTCTGTGCCTCAGTGTTCTCAGTCTTGAAATGGGCAGTGTCATACCAATGCAGGGCTCACTGGGTTGTCATGAGGGTTAAATGAGCTAGTGCAGGTAAAGGGCCTGGAACAGTGTCTGCAGCATGCCGCACACATTCGACATGACCAGGATTGGCTTTCTGCTGGCCAGTCCATGTGAGCAAGATAGACCCTTTACAGTTGGATCCTACCTCTCCTTGCATTGGTCCCCAGCTCAGGGGCTACCTGAAGGGTTACCCTCTTGACCCAGGCCTGAGCTGGGGAGGGAAGAGGCTAGGCTTTGCGGACTGTGGTGTGAGGCTGAAGGCTCCGCTGCCTTGCAGCCCAGTGCCTAGCCTGTCCCTCAGGATAAATCATGAACATATTTTTAATGATTATTTAAAGCTCTTGGCTGCATGCCCGTCCTAGAAGGGCCATCTCAGCCCCTGTCAAGCCGTGGCAGATCGAAGGGAAGCTTGCACATTACTTATTGAGGGTAGCTTCTTTTATTCCATTATTTTTATAATAGACTCACTGACAAAATATTGTTCTTGGCCCCAGCCTGGCTCCTCTGCTTGTGCTCAGAGGTAACAGGCTGCTCTGGCCAGGGAATGGCAAGTTTCCCATCAGGGGGGAGGCAGGCAAGGGCAAGTCCACCAGAGTGTTACTCCCGGAATGAAGAGGGAGTGAGCCTTGTGTGGGTAGGAGCCTGGTGTTAGCGAGCCGCGGGCTGGGGCCTGCACCCCTCCACTCAGCACTGCGAGGAGAGAGAGGGGGCAGAGGGCCTGTGTATGCCTCAGGTTCCCCTCAATCATCCGGTAAACATTTACATTGAGTACATCTTCTCAGCACCGTCCCCATCACACACTGCCGGAGCCTGGAGGGTTTTAGCCGACCGTGTAGGACAGTGATTTCCAAACTGTGCCTCACTGAACCCTAGGGTTGCTCAGAAATGACACCAACTTGGAATCAGGATGTGGGTGTAGAGAAATAGTGGAGCTCTGGGCCTCCCACCCCATCGTCAGTCCAAGCAGCCCTGCTTTTATTTGCTTTGACTTTGAGCTATTTGGTAAGAATTCATTTGAAGAAAGGATTCTTCTAGTTAAAAGAAAAGTCTGAATATCATCAGCTATTTTTTTCATTGTACAAAAAGGGAAACTGAGACCCAGAGAGGGGACAGAGTTGTCCAAGGTCACACAGACATTTCCAGAGCAAGGATCCATCTCCTGGTTCTCTGTTGAGTGAGGAGCTGGAACCAGCGTATGAAACAATCAGAGAACAAAAGATGCTGGTCTGGAACCAAGTTTGCGAGGCATCCCAGGTCGTGAGCATTTTCACGTGCACTCATCCTGTCCAGGTGTGTGTGTAGGACTGCAGAAGCATCACCCTCTCAGGAGTCTTAGTCTTCTGGGAATGCTATTAGACTGGGCGACTAAAACAGTAGAAATTTATTTTCTCTTAATTTTGGAGGCTGGAAGTCCAAGGTCAAGGTCCCAACTTCTGCATAGGGCTCTCTTCTAGCTTGCAGACAGCTGCCTTCTTGCTGTACCTTTGCCTGCAAAGGGAGAGAGGGAGAGGAAAAGGGAAATCTCATGTCTTTTTCTCTTTTTAGAAGGGCATTAATTCTTTTATGAGGGCTCTACCCTAAAAACTTCTCAAAGGCCCCACCTCCAATGCTCCACTTGGGGATTAGGGTTTCAACATATGAATTCTGGGTGGGACATAGACATTCAGTCCATAGCACACGACTCATTTTTTTTTGTTTGTTTTATTAGTGTTTTTGTTTTATTCTGCTCAGTTAAAATAGTTTCCATTGGCATTCAGCAAGTGTATAACACCCGGGAGTCCAATTGCCCTGCCTGACCTCAAGGGTCACCTTATTGGCTCTCATCATCCAAGGTGCAGGGACTCTGGGGAAACAGTGCTGGGGGAAAGCACCTATCAGGCAGGTCCCAGAGGAAACACACGGCATGCTCAGGTTGGTTAGTGGAGAGGAGTTGTTTTTTAATGGTGGTAAAATATACATAACATGAAATTTATCATATTAACCATTTTTAAGCATACAGTTCAGTGGCATTAAATATACCCACACTATTGTGAAACCATCACCCCCATCCATCTCTACAACTTTTTCATCTTTCTCAACGGAGACCCTGCACCCATGAGTCTCACTAACTCCTCATTCTTGCCTCCCCTTCGCCCCCGGTATGTGTTGTTCTACTTTGTTACTATTGAGGGTATGGAGGGGAGTTTCTAGAAGGAACTATTTACTAAAGAGTGGGCAGAATTTAGGAAAAGCAACAAGAGATAGGGCTGGGGCTGGTAAGGTCAAGAAGTTCTTGCCACCCTGGACCTGAGGGGGCAAAGTAAGGGCACAGCTTCTGAAGCCTGGAGAGACTGCCCTGTGACAGGGGCTTTTTGCCCAGGGGGCTGCAACTTCCATTTTGCAGGAATGTGCCAACTGTTGGAGGTCCAGCAGAGGGGAAGCTGGTGGGTCAATACCCCATCCCCTCCTCTCCCTCTGACTTGCCAGCCTAACCTATCTCCACTATTCTATTAATGTGGTCCCTATAGGCCAGCCTGGGTGCAGGGTGGATGTGAAGGGGCAGTGGAAGATAGTGAGCTGAAAAGCAAGCTGATGGGAGGTCTCAGAGCTGTTTAATTACATGAAAATAAATGACAGAGGTCGCCAGGGAGTGGTGGCTCACACTTGTAACCCTAGCACTCTGGGAGGCCGAAGCAAGTGGATTGCTTGAGGTCAGGAGTTTGAGACCAGACTGAGCAAGAGCGAGACCCCATCTCTACTAAAAATAGAAAAACTGAGGCAAGAGGATTGCTTGAGCCCAAAAGTTGGAGGTTGCTGTGAGTTATGATGCCATGGCACTCTACAAAGGGCAATAGCTTGAGACTCTGTCTCAAAAAAAAAAAAAAAAGGCACAAAAAACCCCAATCAACCAACTAACCAACCAACCAACCAAACAAACAAACAAATAACCAAACAAGAAAGACAACCCACTGAGGCAGCAGCACTAAATTCAAAGGATTTTGTGGCAGTTTGTATGTTGTACATGAATGACAATGGGAAGGTCCCATTTCCGGTCCCTTGATCCCTAGCAATTTCTAGGGCTCAGTGATTGGCTTGTAACTTTGTTTTGCTTTGTGGCAGATGATATACATGCTGAGAGGTGCTCCCTTACCAGTCTCCCTGTGTTGGATTCTCCATCCTCATTGTCCTTATCTGTGGTTCTGGTCATCAGAATGACCTGCGCCTTTCTGATTTCATGGGAGATGTTGACTTCTGCTGTTGGATGAGGAAAAAGCTGTGAGTAGCCATTATTTAACTTACAGAACAGAGTTGAGGAGGTATTTCTTAACTCCCCTCACCAGTACCTGTTCTGTGGTATCTCAGCTCTGCCCATGTGACTTCCTGCCAAAACCTTTCCATCACTTTCACTAGTGCACATCTGGAATCCTCTCTCTCCCTTTGTTCATCTTTAAATATTCTAACCCCAACTCACCCATCTGAGTGCTCCCCTCCTTCTCACCCTCTGGTATCCTACTGTCCATGCTTTCCTGCATCCCTGAGATGATGGATGACTTTTGACTTTCTGTGTCTGTGGAGGAACCTCAATCTCTAGGAACACTGCCTGTTTAGGGTAGGCTGCTCAGGTGGGAATCAGACACTGCTGAAGGACAAAATCCCTATGCCCCATCTAGCTCTGACCTTCTGTCCAGGTAATAAACATTGTAGCATGATGCTTACTTTCTGGGAACTTTGCATGCATTGATAAGCTTATTTATCACAACAACCCCGTTCAAGAGACATTATTCCTCTTTTGTGAGGAGAACTATGAAGCGTGAGAGAGCAAATGACTTATCAAAGGTTGTACATCTGTCTGTCAGAGAGCTGGGACTTGAACCAAGATTGGTCAGTCTCCAAAGCTCTTCCCAACCAGCTCGGGAGGCAGTGTTTCTGGTCCTTAGAAGTATGTAAGCAGAGGTTGGATCGCCACTTGTTATGAAGTGAGTGCGGTCTGGTAGAAGCGTCCTTCCAGCTCTGAGATACTAAAAATTTGACAACTCTTGGTTCTGATTCAGATATTCTCTTATTGAGATGTGCATCTTGGGAAGTATACGTGGGGCAGGTGCCTCAGTGAGGTCTGATTGTGTGAGGAGGAAGGCATCCTGGGTTGCAAGGCGTGGGGAGAAGGGGCTAGAGGGCAGTGTGCTAGCAAGAAGTAATCAGGTCATGCGTTCACCTCTTCCCATTCTGTTCATGCTTGTTCTTCCTTGTTTCTCTGAGCTGTTCTCTGAGTCCCATATGGGTAATATTTAAAAATACATTCTGTTCTTAACAGAAGTGTCACCAGGTTGTAATGTCCTTTTTATATACTGCAAAGGAACAAGCCCAAGGTGGGGAACAGCAGTGCTGAGTTTAATCTAGTTGCTACTGCAGGATTGTGGTGTGACTTTGGGAAAGAGTCTGTGTATATTTAATGAGGGGTTGATGAAGCTCACGGCTGGGGACCTTTCAGATGCTGATGTTCAGTTCTCTGAAGCAGGCTCACGCAGCAATGTGTGTTAAACCATGGCTCCATAGCAAAGGCAGGGGGTGGTGGTGTTGACTCTGTTTTCTCCCACTCTTGCCGGCCTAGATGCCCTTGCTCCCATTTTCCTCATTTCTAAAGACTCATCTTACCCAATTATGTATCTCAAAAGGAAAATGTGGTTCCAGAGAAGGAAGAAGGCTGGGTGGAGTGGAGATGGAAGCGCTCCATCTGGGAAGCACCTGGAAGGAGAAGGAAACTGGCCCCTCCTGAGCTCTTGGGATGAGCAGCAGCCAAGGTCGAGCCTTCTGCAGACTCCCCAGAGCCATTCAGCTTGTATAACCCTGGGTTCACACTGCTGGTGACCAGAGAATGACTCTGAGATTGGTGAGTGGTAAATAAGCAGGTGATGCTGGGCACATGGTATTTGCATCAATTATCTAAGCTGTGGGTTGGCAATCAGGGCTAGGTTTAGACAGCTGGTTCTTCTGCTAGTCTTGATTAGGCATATGCATTATGGCAGCCAGCCTCCAAGATGATTCACTGTGATCTGTCTACTGGCATTCACATCCTTGAGTGGTCCTCTCCCACACTGTATAATGATTGGTCTCTGTGATCACTAGTAAACAGTAGACAGGATGACACGTCACTTCTGAGATGAGGTTATAAAAGACTACTCTTTCTATGTCAGACACTCCAATTCACAAATTCTTGTCCTCTTGGATCAGTTACTGTTGAGGAAGCTAAAGCTGCCAGATTGTGAGCAGTCCTCTGGAGAGGTCCACATGGTGAGGAACGTAATCCCCTGGCCAATAGCCAGAGGGAAATTCAGGCTTATAAATAATCAGGTGAGTGAGTTGGAAGCAGATGCAGATTCACCAGCCCCAGTTTAGCCTTGAGATGACCAACTTATCAGCAACCCTGAGATACCTTGAGCCAGAATCCTTCAAACTGCCTCCAGATTCCTGACTCTCAGAGACTGTGTGAGGGAAGAAATGTTATTTTAAGTTGCTTTGGGGATAATTTGTTATGCATCTATAAATAACTAAACACTCATCCATGTGATCAGATGGCAGTGATGGCCTTACTGGTATGTCTGGTAGTTGGCTTGCTGATGGCTGGGGTGACAAGGGTACTTGGGCCATGTGTCTCTCGTCATCCAGCAGGCCAACCTGGGATTTTTCACATACTGGCAGTCAGAGGATTCCAAAGGCAGCAAGAGAAGGTAAGCCTCAGAATGTAAGCACTTTTAAATTCTTTGCTTGGGTTACATTTACTGACAATCCATTAGTCAAAACAAATCACAAGCCCACCCCACATTTAAGGGATGAGGAGGCAGACTCCATCTCTTGATGAAAGGGAAAGAATATGTGGCCACTTTTGCAATTAAAGAACATGAGGCTCATGTACAATCTCTCATCATGCTAAGCACTCCTTCCTTCTCTATCTTCTTCTCTTGAACAACCTTCCTTTTGTTAGACTCTGCCTAAATCAATAAACATTTATTGAGCAGTTGTTCTATGGCAGGTGTTTTCAAAATCATGGCCTTAACGGATCCCTAACAACAGCCCTTGCAAGATAACCTACTTCATGGGTGAGGAATGGAAGCTCTGAAAGACCAGGCTATGGTCTGAAGCAGTGTTTCTCAGCCTTTCTTCATCTCATGGCACATTTGAACCTATAGTTAAACTTCTGCAGTACACTTAAATTATGTTGATTTTTTTCAAAAAAGAGTAAAATATATATATTTACTGTGTTTTGAACTTCTTTCAAAAATAATTTAATAATCTTTAAGACTTTTCAGGGCACACTTAAGATCCTCTCATGGCACGCCAGCGTGCTGTGGCACTCTGGTTGAAAATCACTGGTCTGGCTCATAAAGGTCACTGGCAGAGCCAGGATTCTAATCCAGCTCTGGGACTCCAAGCATAATAATGATTCTTCTTTTCCTTTCAAGGTGACTGGAACTTTACCTTCAACTTGGTCTTTTAAGAAGCACAGGCAGAATGTGTAGACATTGGTCCCTGATGGGGTCTTCCCCAAGAATCCCTAGTGGGGATAAAAGGGATCAGTCTGGGGCAGGAAATCAGGGCAGATGAGCAGACTCTAGGGGACGACAAAGGCCAGGGTGACTTCTCATTTGTACCCCATGCTTCCTTCCCTCCTTCCTGTCCTCAGAGAAGAGCGAGATGCTGCCACCATGAGAGAAAACACTCATTTTCAGGCACTATGAAACCAGGAGAAGGAGGCAGAGATGGAGAAGGGGGAGGAGGAGGGGATGAGAGGAGGACGATAGGGCAAAGACTGAGGCATAGGAAAGCAAAATAGAGGGAAAGCGGTAAAAGAGGTAGAGAATGAAAGAGATAAGGACAGAGAACAATAAAGGAGAGGGACAAATAGAATAAATAAGCCTTGAGGCAGGGATAGAAAGAGATGGACACAGAGAAACAGAAATGCCTAGAGAGGTAAAGAAAACAGAACAAGAAAGGATGAAGGAAGTGTGAAGTAAAATAATGGCACGTGGAGGAGAGGGGCATGGCGGATGTCAGTTACACTGTGGGACCTTGGCTATGTCAGGTCATCTCTCTGAGCCTCATTTCCTCATCAATAAAAAAGGGGCTGTCTTATAGAGCTGTCATGAGGATAACATGAGAAAATACACCTGAGCACTTTGGAAATGGTAAAGTACTATACAGATGTTCTATATTATTGGTAACATGATCATTATTGTTATTATGTCATGGTGGGAGAACTTAATGCTAAGACAAGTGTCAGAACCTCAGAATTTAGTGTCAATTGAATTTGGAGTTTCTTGATACTAAGACTTTACCACTTGTAAGATGCCCTATTAATTTAATTATACATTCGAGTGGTAGAGAGAATTGCCACATTAAAAACACATACTTAAGAAAAACAACTGCTAACATGGTTGTTCTATAATTGTTCACTTTTTTTTTTTTCAGGATCACAATCAATGTTCAAAGATATGGTTGAGTGTGATGGCTCATGTCTATAATCTTAGCACTCTGGGAGGCCAAGGCAGGAGGATTGCTTGAGACAAGCAGTTTGAGACCAGCCTGAACAAGAGTGATACCACATCTCAAATTAATTGTGTATAGTGGCATCTGAGCTAAGAGAAAAGCTTCAGTCCAGGAGTTTGAGGTTGCAGTGATCTATGATGAGGCCACTGCACTCTAGCTTGGGTGACAGAGTGAAACACTATCTCAAAGGAAAAAAAAAAGATGCAATGGAACATCTATATTCTGTTTAATTCCTTTAGGTCATTGGTAATTGTGAATATAGCAATGGTGCTCTTTTTGCACCTTATGTATGTGAACTTTATTCCTTTAAAATTACCAGTATAATCTCAAGACATATTGAAGAATACTGATGTTTCATGTATATTTCTGCTTTGGATAAACATATAGTTCCCCTCTCCTCTCCATTAACTGCAGTTCATATTTCTGACAGTTAAACAGCTTTTCTTGAAAGTTAGCTGGAAGCTTTGATAGGTAGGTGTTTAAAGACTAAGTTATAGGATTTGATGAATCAGTTTGTCAGACCCACCTCAGAAAATTCTCTGATCTATTCAGGGAGACTGGGCAAGTTTAACTGTACTGACTAGTGGTTGACAGGCCATCCCCTATATAAACAG